>QGSO01001117.1:0-15472 GCA_011037825.1 Carya cathayensis
CTAGTATAAAGCCAGCGCCGCTCGAGCTAATCGAACAGTTTTCTCCCAAAGTTCATTCCGTGCAATTTCTCTTCCTTTCTCAAATCTTTTCATTCTCAACCGGTTTTTCTCTTCCGAAATCATTCCAAATTAAGGTAAAAACATTTCTCTTGTGTAATATTTCGGATTCTTGCATTTTTTTTGGGTTTTTCTTGGTTATTTTCGTTGGTTTCGGTTTGGGTCTATTTGGAGTGTTTTTTCTTGAAAAATCTTCATTGTTTTTGATTGATTGAAACTCCTATGGAGGTTGTTGATTGTTTGGATGTATTTAGGAGGTTTTTGAACCTCCCATGGGGTAATGCCCGATTTTCTCACTTGGATGCACTCCAAGTGTTTGATGAAATGCCTCAATGATCTTTGCTCACTCTATTTCATCATTCTTTGGCATAGCATTGTTCCTATACTTATTTCATGCATATCCTAGTGTTGGGTCGTCATTTGAATTGAAATTGCATTGGGTTTGAAAATGTTTTATGTTAGAAAGGGCATGGGTCGTATTTTGAATTCCCAACCGACTTAGTTGGGATTACAAAATGGTTTTTTGTCTCTTTTTCCATGAGCTTGGTTGGTTGGCATTGTTGGTTTCTCATGGTCGGCATGATTGGCATTGTCATGTTAGCATGTTCATCACATGGTTCGTTGGGATTGGCATGATTGGCATTGGTGTTTTATCTTGGTTGGGCATGAAGGTCAAGGTTTTGAGTTTTATCATCATCATACATTTGACATTTTAGACATGCATCCATCAAGTCGTCACATCACCTTTAGCCTTGTCTAACGTCACTGACTCTGTCTACAGCCAAAAGCCATGTCGTCTCGACGTGTTCGTCCTCGCCAAAACCCTCCTGCACCCGCTCACGCTCAGTTCCATAGTGCACATGCTCAGGAGCTGTATACTCAGAACTTCTCTCAACGTACCCCTATTGTTGAGCGTGATGTCTCTCTTGGTGAGCTTTCTGAGACTATAATCCCTCACATCTTTGAGTCTCGCCAGTGGCAGGCCTTGACCACTGGTCATCCCACTCCTTCTGTGGAGATGGTTCGGGAGTTTTACTCCAACATTCATGCTATTTCTATTGATGACTCCTTTGAGGTTAGTCTCCGGAACATTTCCTTCCGGGTGACTCCAGGCATGATAGCAAACTTGCTGAATGCCCCTCGTGTGCCTTATCCAGACTATCCTTATACACGGACATCTCCTCCTACTCCACAAGCTATTGCTAGCTGTCTTTGTGGTGGGATCAGTCATTGGGAAGGTAAGAGCCCTCTCCAAACTATTCTTTTTACGCCCGACAATCTCATTCTGAGTAGGATTGTTCTTACAAATCTATATCCTACGGGTCATCAGAGTGACGTGGGTCTTGACCGCGCCATTCTTCTGTTTGCCTTGATCAATGATGTCCCTCTTGATCTAGGGTCTCTTCTCTGTCGGGTCATTATTGAGGCTTTTTAGTCCTCCAAGAAACGGACTGGCTTGCCGTTTGCATGTCTCATTACCCGAATCGCACTTTCCCAGTCGGTTGCCTTTCTACCACAAGAGCCTAGAATAGCTCTTAAGGCTCCCATAGGTCGTAGGACGGTGCAACTCAGTCGTGCTCACACCACTCCACATCCTATCCGTGTTGAGCATCCTCCCGCACCTTCCTCTCAGCCTTCGAGTTCTCGGCCTTTGAGCTCTCAGCCCTCCAGCTCTCGGCCATCCACTTCTCAGCTGTCTGGCTCGGCCCCCTCCCCTTCGGCACCCGGCTTGACCGAGCCCAGTATTCAGCAGGTTCTTAAGTATTTAGCACGCCTTGACGCCCGATTTGATACATTGGACACCCGGTTTGATACTCTCGATGCTACAGTTCATGCCCGGTTTGATACTTTGGACGCCCGGGTTGATAGCCTGCAGCAGCATGTGACCCAACGCTTCCATGACATTAAAGAGCTTCTTAATGAAGATGATGAAGATGGTGGCAGTTCTGCAGATGATTGAGACCCTTTGTCAGTTTGTGACAAAAAGGGGGAGTAGTACAGTACTGATTAAGGGGGAGATTGGGGGAGTTTTGGATACTAACTCAGGGGGAGTGGTAGTTGTTAGCAACACACTTGTTTTGGGAACAGCAGCCTTTGGTTTTTATCTTTTGGTTTTATATCTCATGTTTACTGCTGCTGTGTGTCTAATTGTTCTTGAATTTTTTTCTAATTAATTGTTTAATGAAATATTTTGTTTCTAAAGCCTGTACTTGTCATATCTATTCATAAATTGTGGTTTGTGATTTGCAAACAATTCTTTGTGCGATATGTTTAACCGTTTGCTAAGTATGTGCAGAAATATTTCATCGTGTTCAAGAATATGAATCTAGTGATGGGTGTGCTAGGATTAGGTTATATGTATAGGTTAGAGGTTTTGTCACAAAAATGCCAAAGGGGGAGATTGTTGAGGCAAAAATGAGTTGATTGGCATATTCTTGTGAAAACCTGTGTAAAATAGTGTTGTAACAAATGTTGAAGCGAAAGGATTGAAGTGTGCTGATCACTAGTCAAAACAGGTGTCACCGCTCGACACTCGCTCGACAGGGCGCTCGAGCTAACTCAAGCAGATTGGACCGCTCGACCATCGCTCGACACATGGCTCGAGCGAACTCAAGCAGATTGAACCGTTCGACACTCGCTCGACACATGGCTCGAGCGAACTCAAGCAGATTGGACCGCTCGATCCTCGCTCGACACTTGACTCGAGCGAACTCAGACAGATTTCGGAGCTCAACCTTCGCTCGATACTGCGCTCGAGCAAATGTTCCAGATAACTTAAAACCTAGGGTTTTCATGCGCCTCCCTTGAGTTGTACTATAAATAGAACAACTTCTCTGTTGTTCTAAGAGTGGAGAATCAGAGCAAAAACCCTAAGGGCCTCCAAGATCTTTTAGAGCAACCTCTCCCCCACTTGGTTGATTCTCTCTTAGATAAACACATTTCCACCACAATACATTCAACATCAAACTTCAGTTGAGTCCATTGGAGTGGACAAGTTCGTTGGCCAGAAGAGTCCGGAGCTGCTGGTGATGCAGAGATCGAGGGGTTCTCGTGGGAAGCTATAGAAAGGTCGGAGTTCCGACACTACATGCGTGTAGAGATCGAGTGGGTCGCTCGTGGTGTTGCAAGCCAAGTTTAGCTACTACAAAGGTTTTGTGAGTGTCTCTAAATTGGTTGTAACAAACTAAATTTTCTATAGTGGATTTGAGGTGGTGTCTTACACCCGGAGTGGTTTTAGATTTTGAAGATGTTCTTCAAATGAGTTTCCACTCCGTGAACAAAATCTTGTGTTGATTATTTGTGTTGTTTATTGCTTTGATTAATTGTTGTTTAACAATCTTTTTAAAAAGACCATAAAAATCGAATTACACTTATTCACCCCCCTCTAGGTGAAGTGTTGTGTAGAACCACTACTTTTTCACATATGATTGCTTGCTTGATGCTTGTGACGCCCTCAGATTTCTGTTTGGGATCGGACGGACATTTGAAGTGTCGAGACATGTAACACAAGGTTACCTGTCCCCGTTCATGACATATAGGATGCAATATTCCTAACATGCATCTAGCATTATGCAATATTCGCAGCATCTAGCATTATGCAATATTCGCAGCGGATAATTTTTTTTTTTTTGAATACTATGCACCAAACTTATAACATCCCAAATAATTAAAGCATAATCCATGCATACTTAACAAAATAAATAACCACGATTACAGTACGGGTCTCAGAAGACTGTAATCTCAAAACATGGGTGACTAGACTCTATATTACTGTACCAAAATACACTTATTGAACCAGTTCATCGAGTAACTCGCGTAACTCAATTAACAAGGTTAGAATACTGTCCCAAAAAAAAAAACTAACTATAGAAGCTGAAAACTCTGTATCGCATCTGCGACGTCTAGTCAACATCCTCCAGCCTATTGGTATTTGCTCCCTGTTCTGAACCTGATACATCGCCTACCATTCGGGGGGAATGGTAGTTGGGACTACCACGGTGAGATTTGATTACAAATCTCAGCAAGTTAACAGAAAACTTTCACATAGGTTAATGATGTATGCATAGAAATAAAGGTATGAATGCAACATCAAAATCAAAAGTAAATATAACATAACTTGACATAATATGGCATAAAATAATAAGCATAATGTGACATGACATAACATGGCATGAGTTGACATAATTGAACTGAAACAGAAACTTAGCTTGACGTGACATGAACTTTTAAGTTTGACATGAACGTACACTTGAACATAACGTAACGTGAAACATGACTTGAACGTGAAATACATGAACTTGAAATCTTATTCAATTCTCTTAATTAATAACGTGACCATATGGGTGCTACAAGGGTCCCTTAGAGCCGCGTGTCCCTGCCGATTACCGCATCACAACACAGGTATCTAGATCAGCTGTGAGTGCATTAATACGTACTCCACAGTTGTTGTGGCCCCACGTATTCTACGTGTCACAATTGCTGTGTCTCACGTAGTGTATGCTCCACAGTTGTTGTGACCCCATACTTCATGCTCCACAGTTGTTATGGCCCCATGAATACACATAACATAAAATATGACACCATCGGCGTTAGTGCCTGGCGCGCTCCGGTGACCAGTTACTTAGGCCCCATTCGCAACCTGTTGACTGTACTTCGTCAACCCAGGGAATTTCACACCTATTTAGACATTCCAGCGTGAACAAAGGAGTTCCACTAGGATATTAGCCCATCCTAGCATTTAGGGTCGTGATTGACATGAATAACTTAACTTGAACATGATCTGAAACTTATATGAACTTTACATAAGGTGAACCACGCTTGAGTCCGTAGCACCGCATAACATAACTTGTGGTGAACACATTTAGATCCGTGTTACCCTTAACATAACTTGTGATGAACACGCTTAGGTCCGTGTCATCCTTAACATATCTTGTGATAAACACGCTTAGGTCCGTGTCATCCTTAACATAACTTGTGATGAACACGCTTAGCTCCGTGTCATCCTTAACATAACTTGTGGTGAACACGCTTAGATCTGTGTCACTCTTAAATATCTTATCTTTCTTAATACATGAGATATTATTTAATATCATAAACTTTTCTAACATGGCGTATACTTGTAAATGGCACAATATAATTTAAACATAAACATTCCATGACATACATGTAACATATGGTATACTTAACATGGCATACTTATAATATACAACATTGCATGACATAAAAGATTTTGTAACGGATAAATATTCATAAAAGAATAAATCATGTGTAACAGATAAACATGTAATGACATGGCATGACATGGCATATATGATAACATACATACATAAATTGTAGTTCCCTTACCCATCATACATACACAATAAACTGATAGTAAGTTAGAAGCTAACTTACTTCGATTGTCGCGTTCTATGAGAATAAAGCGCGAAATACGAGGAACTGTAAAAGGTCATTCTAAAAGCTAGAAATTTAATTACTAACAATTAGAAACATGAAAACAAACTAATTTAGAGTAAAATTATCATTTTACCCTCTACACGTGGAAAAATGATCATTTTACTCCGAACTTAAGGATTTCACATCCTAACTCCAAAAATTTCTAAAATTTACATTCCTCATATAAATTTTGTTCTAAACTCAAATATCAACTCAGAAAAATTTAAAACAAAACACAACTATGGAAAACACACTATGGCCGAAACATCCATAGGCCATTTCTCTTGATTTTTGTTGCAATTCCTTCCAACTTCAAAACTCATGCTTAAACCAAAATTTTGCAACAAACATCTTCCAATCCTAAGTTTAAAACCATACTTAAAACATCCATTTAGAAAAAGCTAATAATCAACACCAAACTTTTTTGTAAAAAGATCAAAACACTTGAATCACAAGCTTTGTCCTTAAATCAAAACATCTCCAAGAATTCCAAAAAAATCAAATCTTACTTCTAACATATTCATAACATCAACCCCAGATAAACCATGCTTTAAATCATCAAACTAAAGTCACCAAAATCACAAAAATAACACTTGGAGTTTTGATTTTACACTTAGTCCAAAAACAGAAACTTTTTCTTAACTAGCTTTGATAAATCTCTTGATCAATGGCTTAAGAAGGTGAGATCTTTGAAATAAAGTATCACATGGTTTAAAAACGTGTCCTAAAGAATATCCAACCATCAAAATTAAAATCACATGGCTAAAACCCAATAAAACATGGATCTAACCTAAAAATATCAAATCTTAGGCCTAACTGAAATTCTCTTGCATAGAAAACTCATATCTTTTAAACTAATACTAAATATCTCCAAATAACATCCTAACATGAAAATAAGAGACTTATGATCATCATATAAAAATATCAAAGCCATTAGAGTAAGATCAAACCACGAAATATTCAAACTTTCTCTAAATAAAAATTGTTTTTCCACTTCCAGTTTTCAAGTTTCTAGATCTAAGAAAATATATCATCAAAAGCTTTATTCATGCAACAAAACCTCAATGAAAACTCTTAAACACATTCTAAGAACACTCCATAAAATTTTCGGACCAAGATATGTCCATTAGCTTGGTCAAAAACTCCAAAACATAACACACTCTCCAGATTCACGCCCAGAATGACCTTTCCATGGTTACAAATACTTTTGACTGACCAAATGACCATGGAATGATACAAAAAATACATCTACGAAAACTATACTCAAAGAGGAACAATGTTTATGAAGGAGTCATTGTGTAAACATACTTACAAAGGGTTGAGAATCTCCACACAAAAAGACATAGAAATCTGCCCGAGAGAGCTCTTTTGGGTTTCTCTCTAAGAACGGGGTGAAGAAATGATTAAAGTGAAGTAAGTGTGTCTTGCACAACTCAAGAATTCTGCAGGGGGAATATATGGACCTTAATGATCATTGAGTGAAGGTGTAGACATGTGATAAAGTAGAGGATAGTGGGGGCCAAAGGAAAACCTACAAAAGCTATGAGACATGGGACTTGATGGGGTGGGTTCCTCCATATTATTGAGTGCAACTTGATGCAATGAATGGTCTGACAAGTGGGGGAGGAAACTTCTCCAAGAAACTTTGCCAAGGTGACCAAATTCGTGGGCCTTAGTGGGCCTTAGCCAAGTGAACTTCAATTTGGGGTTTAAATGGGATTTGGTTAGGGTTTGAGATACTATAAAGCCCAAATCTAATTTTTCTTGGCCCAATCAAATTTTCAAGGTTTAAAATGTTGGATAAAGATGTCATAATAAGAATTTGAGAAATTAATAACATGTGGAAGTGATTTAATCAAGTGATTAAACACAATGCTAGAAATTGGATCAAAATGGTTCGAAGGCCAACTTTAGGGTTTGGGGAAACCGTTTAGGGTTTCGGTTTCAACCAAGTTTTTGGGGTTTCAAATAGATTCCAACCATTTAGAGTTTCACTAGGGTTGAAACCCTCTTTAATCTGGCTCAATTTGATTGATCAGATGAAAAAGGTTTTGCTTAGATGGCGTGATCTCACACCTTGATTTCCTTCACAATTCCATCTAATGGTTTCACTTTGTGCCAAGTATCTAATACTATTCATTATGTGTGGTTAAGATCTTACCAAGTGTCCAAATAAAAATTCTCTAACTTAATTTGGACATTCCACACTGTGATTTTGAAAACGTTGCAGTTTGTACACTTATCAAGGTTACTATTCACTAAAAACAAAACGTATTAAACTTTGTACTGAAAAATCCTAAATATTCAATTGAGCCTAGTGGTGTAGACTATAATGTATTCTGACACTTCTAACTATCTCAAACAATTAAAATCGCATTTCTGGCACCATAGTGAGTGATAACACTAACTATGTTGACATACTAAAACTTATGCGATTAGTCGATTCGTGAGAACTTACGGAGTTTTAAAGAGATTCCTAAAGTCTATAGAAATTTCACCATTGAATTCTAGCGGGCTGTTACATCCTCCCCTCCTAAAAAAAATGATTTCGTTCTCGAAATCGACGCAAGTACAAACATAAAACAAAGTCCAATGGCGCAAAGTGTTGGGATAAGTAGTAGAACACATCATCTTTTGAATCATATACAAAATTCTCAAAATGATCTGGGTCATGGGGCTGCACGACCTCCACATCTGATATAGCAATCTCATACAAAGTGAAGCACAAAATATTGACTGAGCCGAAAACAAAACAAAACAAGACTGGATTAGGTATCAAATAACTGGGGGTACTTGGCTCTCATATCAACTTCCTTCTCCCAACTCGCCTCTTGAATATTATGGTTCTGCCAAAGTACTTTGACCAATGGAATCTTGCGGTTTCGTAACTCTTTTTCCTTTTAGTCAATGATCTGTACCGGATTCTCCTCGTAGGTGAAGTTGGGTTGTAAAGGTACACTAGCAAGATCCACCACTGTTGGCATCTGATTCCCAAAATTCTTCTTCAAAGAGGACACATGGAATACATTGTGGATCTCATGGAACTCAGTTGGCAACTCTAGACGGTACGCAACTGTTCCCACTTTCTCCACTATTTCATAGGGTCTCACGTATCTTGGACTTAATTTTCCCTTCACTCCAAAACGGCTTACTCCTCTCATAGGGGATACCTTTACATAGACCCAATCTCCAACTTCGAATTCTATACTCCTCCTTCGATTATCAGCGTAACTCTTCTGTAGGCTCTGTGCAGTTTTCATCCTTTCTCTAATCATGAGAACTTGATCCTTTATCTCCTGCAAGACTTCGGGTCCAAACACTTTGCTTTCTCCTACTTCGTCCCAATATAATGGTGATCTACACTTTCAGCCATACAAGGCTTCATAAGGTGCCATCTGAATGGTGGCCTGAAAACTGTTATTATAAGCAAATTCTACCAAAGGTAGCTGCTTCTCCCAATTCCCCCCATTCTCCAATACATAGGCTCTTAGCATATCTTCCAAAGTCTGGATTGTCCTTTCTGTTTGCCCATCTGTTTGCGGATGGTAGGCACTATTAAATTTCAAACTAGTTCCCATCAAATCTTGCAAACTTTGCCAGAATCGTGATGTGAAACGAGGGTCTCTATCGGACACAATCGTCTTAGGCACTCCATGCAATCTAACAATCTCTGCTATATAAATTTTCGTCAATCTCTCTAGAGAATCTGTATTCTTGATGGGTATAAAGTGAGCACTTTTCGTCAGACGGTCAACTATCACCCAGATAGTATTATTTCCTGCTGAGGTTCTTGGAAAACCCAATACAAAATCCATCGAGATATCCTCCCATTTCCATTCTGGGATTGGCAACGGTTGCAATTTACCTGCCGGCTTCTGGTGTTCTGCTTTAACTAATCTGCATACAGAACAGTTGTTCACAAATTCTGCTACGTCTTTCTTCATTCCTTCCCACCAGAAGTGCTGCTTCAAATCCTGATACATCTTTGTACTACCGGGGTGAGCAGTGTAAGGTGTGTTATGAGCTTCCTTCATCACCTTTTCTTTTATTTCTTGGTCTGACGGGATGACCCTTCGGTTCTTATAATACAAAGTCCCATCCTCTCTAATGCTAAAGTCCTTCAGTCCTTCTGACTTCTCAATTTTGCCGATGACTTCCGCAAGCTTACTATCTTTCTTCTGACAGTCTTTTAGTTCTTCCCAATCCAATGGAATGAGCTTCTAAACGGTGGTCAAAATGACTTCTTGACTACGGTTCTCGATCAATAGTTTCCTCATACTGCATAAGAGGGAATTTACTTATGACGATAGGATATATAAATCCTCTGATCTACTCTTGGACTCAAAGCATCAGCTACCACATTGGCTTTTCCGGGGTGGTACTTGATGTCGCACTGATAGTCACTGATCAATTCCAACCATCTCCTCTGTCTCATATTAAGGTTCTTCTGCTCAAACAGATACTTGAGGCTTTTGTGATCTGTGAAAACTTCACACTTTTCGCCATACAAGTAGTGTCTCCAAATCTTAAGAGCAAAAACTACTACAGCTAATTCCAAATCGTGTGTAGGATAATTCTGTTCATAATCCTTCAGTTGTCGTGAATCATAAGCAACTACTTTCCCTTCTTGCATCAAGACACATCCGAGTCCTGCTTTAGATGCATCACTATACACTACAAAAGGCTTGTGAGGCTCCGGTAGTGTAAGTACTGGTGCAGTCGTAAGTCTTTTCTTCAACTTAAGAAAACTTGCCTCGCACTTACCGTTCTAAACGAACTTCACGTTCTTCTTAGTTAATGCAGTGAGTGGTCCAGACAAACTAGAGAATCCTTCTACAAACCTCCTATAATAACCAGCCAGTCCTAAGAAACTTCTAATATCATGCACATTGGTCGGTCTCTGCCAACTCGTTACAGCTTCAATCTTGCTCGGGTCTACTGCTACTCCTCCCCTAGATATCACATGACCTAAAAACTTCACTTCATTAAGCCAAAACTCGCACTTGCTGAGTTTGGCGTATAGCTTTTGGTCCTTAAGTATAGCCAAAGCCATAACTAGATGATTTCTATGCTCCTCCTCACTCTTTGAGTAGATTAGGATGTCATCAACTATCCAGATAAGGTCTGAATATTCTGTTCATCATGTCCATGAATGCGGCTGGAGCATTGGTTAATCCAAAGGGCATTACCAAAAACTCGTAGTGGCCATACCTTGTCCTAAAGGCAATTTTTGGCACATCCTATTCCTTAACTTTCAGTTGACGATAACCGGATTGCAGGTCAATCTTCAAAAACACTGCTGCTCCTTGCAGTTGATCCAACAAATCATCGATCCTGGGTAATGGATACTACTTATTCTTGATCGTCACCTTGTTCAGCTCTCTGTAGTCTATACACATCCTCATAGATCCATCTTTCTTCTTTACAAATAGAACCGGTGCTCCCCACGGTGAGGAACTGGGGTGGATAAAACCCTTCTCTAAAAGTTCTTCCAACTGCACCTTGAGGTCCTTCAATTCGGCAGGGGCCATACGATACGGGGCCTTGTGAGTTGGAGATGTTGCCGGTTCCAACTCTATCTTGAACTCTGTTTCTCTATCCGGTGGTAAACCAGATAGCTCATTGGCAAAAACTTCAGGAAAGTCTTCAACTATGGGTATCCCATGGATTTCTTCACTTCTCATTTTCTTCTCCGCGATCATCAACAGAAAAGCTGAGGCTCCATCCTCAATACACTTCCTGGCTTGTAAAGCAAAAATCACTGGCGGGGTGGCCTTAACTGACGCTCCCGCATATCTAATTATGTCTTCACTTGGGGATTCAAACACCACTTCTCACTTTCGGCAATCTATCTTAGCATAGTGCTTGAATAGCTAGTCTATCCCCAAGATTAGGTCGAACTCCATCTGACCAAATACTAGCAGGTCAGCCTTCAGCGTCCTTCCTTCTAGTTCTACAGGGCAATCCTTAACTAAACGGGTACAAGCTACCGTATTCCCATCAGGAATTAACACTACAACCTGTCGAGGTAATAGCTCAGTTTGCAAACTACAAATCCGTGCAAAAGCTGCAGACACAAAGGACTGCGAAGTGCCCGAATCGAATAGTGCACAAGCTATGAACCTTAACAGATTGACGTTTCCTAATAAAATATAACGTGATACTATTAATAACAATAATTCTAACACTCAAGTTAATAACAAAATCATAAAGACTTTAAGGAAAAATACTAGTGATGACGCCAGCTTCCTCAACCTCTGATGCATCAGCATCGATATCACCTGGGGTTATAGCTTACACACGAGCTGGAATGTGAGGCCTTGGCTTGTGATCACTAGCTCCACTGCCTTGTGCGGTGTTGGGACAATCTTTGATCAAATGCCCTGGTTTCCCGCATCGATAGCAAACTCCATAACCACTACGGCGACACTCTCCGGGATGACGCTTTCCACATTTAGGGCATAATGGAATAACAGATGGCATCTATCCTCCTGTGACTATTCCCTTGCCTTTCGCCGGGCTAGAAAAAGACCTCTTCTTCTCAGCACTACCACTTGCCACAAACGGCATGGTCCTCTTTCATTCAGAATTGATATGGATCGCCAGACCCCTCTGCTCAGCTTCTACTATCGCAGCCACATTTACCAACTCTTGGTAATTTTCTATTCTTAAGCAAGCTACTTGACTACGGATTCTTGGCTGAAGTCCTGCTTGAAACTTTTGCGCCTGCATCCTTTGAGTAGAAATCAAGTGGGGTGCGAATCTTGCTAACGCCATAAACTTAGCAGCATACTGTTCTACGGTCAAACTGCCTTGAGTTAAAGTGGCGAACTCCTGTGCCTTCAGCTGTTTGACAGAGTCTGGGAAGAATCTATTGTCGAACTCTTCCTTAAATCTCTCCCATGACAGTGCAGCGAGACTTCCTAGTTCCCTAATTAGGAGCTGCCTTCGTGTATCCCACCATATTCCAGCTTCTCCTTGGAATAGGTATCCAGCATATAGGACCTTCTGGTCTTCAGTACAACCACAGATCTCGTATGTCCTTTCGAGATCTATAATCCATTTTTCAGCTTTTGGTGGCCCTTCATTACCAGAAAAGTTCAGGTGACGATGGATCAAGAATTTCTCATACGGACAACCCCTAACTTCGGGTCTGGATACATGCACTTGTTGTTGTTGTTGTTGTCTAAGCACGTCAACTAGTAGACGTACAGCTTCAGCTAATCCTCCATCCGTTGGGAGATTCAGATTCTCTTGATTGATGCCTCCCTCCGGGTTCTGAGGTATCCTACCGCGAGTCATGTGTCACTTCCTGAAACACAAGAGTACACGTATTAAAACACGTACTATCTCCCAAACCTCAAGAAATTCAAGCCTAATGAAGACAAAATTTCAAGCTTAGTATTTGGTACATTTCCTAAGGACATGTGGATTTACATCCCAGAGACGTATTGCTCTGATACCATCCTGTGACGCCCTCAGATTTCCGTTTGGGATCGGACGGAGCGTCGAGACATGTAACACAAGGTTACCTGCCCCCGTTCATGACATATAGGATGCAATGTTCCTAACATGCATCTAGCATTATGCAATATTCGCAGCGGATAATTTTTTTTTTTTTGAATACTATGCACCAAACTTATAACATCCCAAATAATTAAAGCATAATCCATGCATACTTAACAAAATAAATAACCACGATTACAGTACGAGTCTCAGAAGACTATAATCTCAAAACATGGGTGACTATACTCTATATTACAGTACCAAAATACACTTATTGAACCAGTTCATCGAGTAACTCGCGTAACTCAATTAACAAGGTTAGAATACTGTCCAAANTACTACGTTTTTTTTTAGTGAATAGTAACCTTGATAAGTGTACTAACTGCAACATTTTCAAAATCATAGAGCGGAATGTCCAAATTAGGTTAGAGAAGTTTTATTTGGACACTTGCCACGGACTCAAGCGTGGTTCACCTTATGTAAAGTTCATATAAGTTTCAGATCATGTTCAAGTTAAGTTATTCATGTCAATCACGACCCTAAATGCTAGGATGGGGTAATATCCTAGTGGAACTCCTTTGTTCACGCTGGAGTGTCTAAATAGGTGTGAAATTCCCTGGGTTGACGAAGTACAGTCAACAGGTTGCGAATGGGGCCTAAGTAACTGGTCACCGGAGCGCGCCAGGCACTAACGCCGATGGTGCCATATTTTATGTTACGTGTATTCATGGGGCCACAACAACTGTGGAGCATGAAGTATGGGGTCACAACAACTGTGGAGCATACACTACGTGAGACACAGCAATTGTGACACGTAGAATACGTGGGGCCACAACAACTGTGGAGTACGTATTAACGCACTCACAGCTGGTCTAGATACCTGTGTTGTGATGCGGTAATCGGCAGGGACACACGGCTCTAGGGGACCCGTGTAGCACCCATATGGTCACGTTATTAATTAAGACAATTAAATAAGATTCCAAGTTCATGTATTTCACGTTCAAGTCATGTTTCACGTTACGTTATGTTCAAGTGTACGTTCATGTCAAACTTAAAAGTTCATGTTATGTTTCAAGTTCACATCCATGCTATGATTTAAGTTCATGTCACGTTAAGCTAAGTTTCTGTTTCAGTTCAATTATGTCAACTCATGCCATGTTATGTCATGTCACATTATGCTTATTATTTTATGCCATGTTATGTCAAGTTATGTTATATTTACTTTTGATTTTGATGGTGCATTCATACCTTTATTTCTATGCATACATCATTAACCTGTGTGAAAGTTTTCTGTTAACTTGCTGAGATTTGTAATCAAATCTCACCATGGTAGTCCCAACTACCATTCCCCCGAATGGTAGGCGATGTGTCAGGTTCAGAACAAGGAGCAAATACCGATAGGCTGGAGGATGTTGACTAGACGCCGCAGATGCGATGCAGAGTTTTCAGCTTCTATAGTTAGTTTCTTTTGGGACAGTATTCTAACCTTGTTAATACAATTGCTGTGTCTCACGTAGTGTATGCTCCACAGTTGTTGTGACCCCATACTTCATGCTCCACAGTTGTTGTGGCCCCATGAATACATGTAACATAAAATATGACACCATCGGCGTTAGTGCCTGCCGCGCTCCGGTGACCAATTACTTAGGCCCCATTCGCAACCTGTTGACTGTACTTCGTCAACTCAGGAAATTTCACACCTATTTAAACACTCCAGCGTGAACAAAGGAGTTCCACTAGGATATTACCTCATCCTAGCATTTAGGGTCGTGATTGACATGAATAACTTAACTTGAACATGATCTGAAACTTATATGAACTTTACATAAGGTGAACCACGCTTGAGTCCGTGGCAAGTGTCCAAATAAAACTTCTCTAACCTAATTTGGACATTCCGCTCTATGATTTTGAAAATGTTGCAGTTAGTACACTTATCAAGGTTACTATTCACTAAAAAAAAACGTAGTAAACTTTGTACTGAAAAATCCTAAATATTCAATTGAGCCTAGTGATATAGACTATAATGTATTCTGACACTTCTAACTATCTCAAACAATTAAAATCGCATTTCTGGCACCATAGTGAGTGATAACACTAACTATGTTGACAGATTAAAACCTATGCGATTAGTCGATTCGTGAAAACTTATGGAGTTTTCACGAGACTCCTAAAGTCTATAGAAATTTCACCATTGAATTTCTAGCGGGCTATTATAATGCTCGCTTAGCTAAACTTGAATCGAACTTGACTCATGAAAAAAAAAATCCTTAATTGTGAAAGTAGAAACCCGCTCGATTAGTAAATAACACATATTCAATTAAACTCAACTTGGCTCAGGTAATTTATTCTCATGACTTTATTTCTTTTCCCTTTTCCATGGTTGTTGACCCTTTGGCTCTGCGTCATCATGACGTTGGAAGTTCAAAAGATAACAACGATGTTTGAGAAAGATGCAAATGTTGCACTATTAACG
>QGSO01001120.1:0-36106 GCA_011037825.1 Carya cathayensis
TCATTATTATTTTGGGCATCAGTAGCATGGTAAAATGCCTCCCCTATTCTCTCCCCATGAGCATGTCAAATGGTGTAACGTTGAGAAATTCCATAGCTAATCAAATGATCATATACCATGTTGGGCATGAACATCTTACGTAATCTACATTTTCTACATGGGCAACAAATCGGCGAATCTGTATCACAATTCTCGCATGCAAACTTCAAAAAGTCATTGACACCATCAACATACTCTTGTGTACGTCGAGGTTTTTTCATCCAACTTCTGTCCATAGCTTAACTATATAATAAATATGAAAACAAAATAGAATCAGAATGCAAGATCATCAATAATTTTAAACTTCGATTATAAATAGAATAAATTATAATACATGTTGAGATACGGATTGGGAGAACATCTGGCTGGTTATATAGGAGGAATATATATATATATATAACTGTATAATTAAACGATGGTGATGGTTTAAAGGCCTATAATAATTTCCTTCTAGAAGTAAGGTGTACTGCATGGAGCCGACAACAAACAAATTAACAAGCACCAAAAGTTAACAATTTGAGAGACAAAGATTTCTCCCTCAACATGTATTAATGTTCTACTGTATTAAGACAAGAATATTATAAACATAATTTCTTTGGATTTTTCAGTTGCTTTCTTTGGATTTGGAGTCTCTAATTAATCAAGGCATGGTGGGCTTATCACATAAGCAGAAATTAATAGAGGAAGCTCTTATTCACTCATATGAAATTGCACTTGGTGGTGGGCGTTTTATATCTATGGTATTGCAAATGATGTTAAATCTATAAATCTCATTAAAGTGACAAACTTTCATCTTTACAATTCCAACATGAGCAAATGTTATCCATGTTGAAATTCGAATAAATTTTAAAAAAAATAATCAACATTTTATTAAAAAATTGTGTAAAAAGTTGTATATATTTGTGACATTGTGTATCAGTAACTAATACAGTAGAGAATGTAATCCCAATAAGATGCTTTCTCTCCTCTGCTCCCCAAACCCTCACATAAATAACTTATAAGATGGTTAATCTTATGGTTGGCACTGGAGCAGTGTCTGTATGTAAACTCTGTTATTACCATTAGCAATGAAATAAGTCCCATTTTACAAAGTGCCTTGTGGAACCCCCCATCTCCAGAAATCAAACATTTTTTACAACTACACAACCAAGACAACAACTCATGTCCCAAAGAAAGCAAATTCATGAAACAAATACGAAAATCTAAAACTTAGAATATAGACATTATTGCTTTGTGCCCAATTGTGCTACGTCCTTGATCTAATCGCCAAAGCTAAAAAAAAGCCATTAAAGATTAGACCATTAGCATTAACACAGGAAGACAGGCCGCCCTGCCAACCATTAGCTCTTACTCGTTCTGTTCCTCTGTTTTCATGGAAACCAAACAAAAGAAAATCTACCAAACATACTTAAATAACTATATCAGTGATAATAGTTTGTAGCTAGGGAACTTGTAAATAAAATGGGAAACAATCAACTGTGTTGAGAAACCATCAACTTCTAAATAAAATGGGACTAAATTTGGTACTGACCTATACGTATATGGCGCCCTCTGCTACAGCCTCTGTATTACCGTGTACCGTGGCTTTCGATATTACTAATATGGAGTGCTCTATCTTGAGCCTACAAAACAGAGCCTGTCTCTTCTATCAATCGGTGGACACTGTGACAGAGGAAGGGTGGTGGGTTGAGCAGGTTTCCGTGTGGGGACGTTGTTCTGTGGAGGATAAGATGTGATCAGGCCGGGCGATGCGAAGGGACACTCTGTTGAGGCGTTGCTCTGTCGGAACGTAATGCACGAGAGAATTGTACGTGTGGCGACAACCCTAGCCATGTTAATTATGGGGAAGATCAAACGGCAAGATATTCCAGCGCTGGTGGTGGAAAAAAATAATAATAATACATGCAATGAATTAAATACCGGACATGGCTATAAATAATTAGAGAGAAAATACTTTGATCATTGGAATGTGACGTTTATGGGTGCAGATCCTTGAAGATTTAAGTATGCGTGAGATAATTAACTATGGAATGGTAATTAGATTACAACATTGTTTAATCTTTTTAGTCTTTAAATTTACCAATCCATAAATTTACCATCACACAATGCACACTCCATAAATTTAGTCTTTTTTTTTCTTTAAATTTGAAAAAAAAAAAAAAAGATTACAGCATTAATGAAGCCTCAAACTTAATTCTTTAAAAAAAAAAAAAAAAAAAAGAGTACTACTACATCCACAAAGCAATCATACAAAAAAAAAATCGTACAAATTGATGTGGTTTTATCGGATCTGTTAAATCTACTTTATCGAATCTGTTAAATCTATTTAAGAATCTCTTTATTTTCTATAAGTAGAGCTTAGTGGACTTTATTATAAGGATTTATTTCCTGTCATTAGTTATTGGCTTAATTTAGTTTTAGACAAATAAATGGTTCTAGTAAATTTGAATGAATTATATTTCATATATTAAGGTTTAGTGGTCAAGTTGTTTCAAGGTCTGTTTCAATCGAACTACATTTTATTATTTAAAACTAGGAGTTAAGAGTTTCTTTAAGGTCTAGTGATCAAGTTCTATATATTTGCTGTCGAAGATCTTAAGCAATTTCCTAATCATTCGATTTTCAAGCATTAGCCTTGTACAAGCATTTTCATAAGTGATATAGTATTAGTATAGTGATTTATATAATAATTTATATATAGACTTAAATTATATTACTAATAGTATTAGAGTACGTATTAGTATAAGACCATAAAGTATAAATTGTAATTAATATACATTATATACTAATGTATATTAGTATTACTAATGTACTAATGTAGTCATTAAAATGAATATATTGAGAATTTATTAATTAAGCAATAAAATGTTATTAATATATATATTATATTTGTTGTCGAAGATCTTAAGAAATTTCTTGATCATTCGATCTACAAGCGTTAGCCTTGTACTCTGGCTAGGCTGCCAAAATTTGATTGGCATTATAGTATCGTGTTGAAAAGTTTGTGTTGGTAGTATGTTTATATCATTAATAGTTTAGTATTACTATATCACTATAATTAATAGTATCATAGTGATATAGTATTAGCACTACAAAGAATATGGCTTTTTGCATCGATTTTTTATATGTGGCAAAAGAATTGGATGCAAATGTGTAGTAATTGCTTCGAGTTACGGATGGATGCACATTAACAGCATGAGATTTCTAAAACCACGTGAGATGTTTTCGCTCGACCCTCGCTCAACAGGGCGCTCGAGCGAACTCAAACAGAACTGAACGCTCGACCCTCGCTCGACATGGCGCTTGAGCGAACTAAGACAGAGTTGAACGCTCGACATTGCGCTCGAGCTAACTTAGGCAGATTGGAATGCTCGACGTTCGCTCAACACTGAGCTCGAGCGAACTCAAGCAGAATGTCTAATATAAGCATAAAGTATATTACTTATAATGGTATTAGATTGTTAGTATAAGGCCATAAAATATAAATTGTAATTAATATACATTATATACTAATTAATATACATTAGTAACTAATATAATTATCAAGAAGAATATATTGAAAATTTATTAAAGGATAAAATGTTATTAATATATATGTTATATTTAAAGCATATGATTAAATAAATATTCATGTTTAAGATTATAATAAATTAATAATTGTCTTATATATATTTTTTATATTAACATAAAATTATAATAACATTATCTTTTATATAACATAATTATATATATTATATAATATAATTTATAAAAAATATTATATTAACATTTCAATTATACATAGGATTGGAATATTTAGATCAAAGAGTAATAAGCAAGCATAATATTATAAGTTGGCGCCTTCAGCCCACCTCAAATATTTCCCTCAAAATATGGTCAAAACAAAAACTAAGTTGGCGCCTTAAACGTTCCTCAAATTTTCATAAAATTTAAATTTCCCTCACACGGCTTACACACTGCAGACGTTCCTCTTTCCAGCTTATAAGTACATCTTATTCCTTCTTTTTGCTTCTAGGGCTTCAGAGTATCAACCAACAATTTTACCATCACCACACACATGCCGTCAACCAAGGAGATGCAGCCCCAATGCAGCCGAGTCCTCTCCTGCACAACGGAAGTCCCTCCAACCAACGCCACCACCTTCCGCACTTGGAAAGATGCATCGGAAGCCACATAGATGCCAATTCAAGAACCAACAACCACCTGCATATAAGTACCGAGCCAGCCTCTGTTTTAAGCAAGAAGAACAAAGCATTGTTCTCCAAACCGAGGGCCATGTCTTGCTGCAGTTGGGCCATGTGTTTCTGCATATAAGCATAAAAAATCTTATTTGTTATTCTCATGGCATTGTTTCTGTGTATGCTTTCTCTATTTCAAAAGCTATGGAACATTTTAAAAAAATTTAACCGTTTTAACTTACAGAGAGCAATGAGTATTACTCCATCCATGGCACATCAAGTGATACAGGTACTAGGTTGCCATATTTCTATTAGTCTATGCATCTTGATGTAGTTCTAGATAGCGAGTTCATTTCCATCAACACTTTTTTTTTTTTCCCCGTTTGGACCTAGATTCACTGTTAACAAATGTCTCCTTAGTGACTTTTCAGGTTCTTAGATCTGGGATATATTACGAATATGTGGTGGCTCCATATAAGGCTGGTGCACAGCTGGCATATCTGTGCAGACTTGAAGTTGAAAAGGGTGGTATCATTTTTGTGATTACAAAATATAGTGATCTAATAGCATATGGTTTCCAAGCTGTAAGAACTACCCATAAATTTTTTGACATTATGCAGATGGAGGTCTACTACGCGCTTCCTGAAAACATTAGTGAATATGGTGTTTTAAGCAATGTGCACAGATTGGTAAGGGTTTGAAGAAGTAGTTTACACAGAAGCCAAGATGTAGAACGAAGAGGGGCTTATTATCGAGCTTTACATTCCTAGGAAATGCATATTTACAAACAGGTTGATTACTTCAAAGGACCATGCTTCCGTTCAGATCAACGTCGGGCATTTGGATGAGAATGGCGTGTACAACCGCCATTTCTCCACCTTTGTTCTCTGTGGATTTGTTCGAGCTAAGGGAGATGTTGACAGTGGGCTTGATCGCCTTTGGCAGAAAAAGAAAGTTGAAGTTCGTCAACAGTAGAGTAACGGAGAGAGAATCTAGTTCATTATCGTGTTTGAAATTCTGTTCTTAGGTCGATGCAATGTGGTCTAAGGATTTTGACTCCTTTCATTAGTTTTATGAATATTGAAATTACTTTATGATCTTTCACGTGTGGCTGTTTGAATTGTGGATATGGCATAAAATCTAATATACCTTTTACAAAAAAAAAGCAATGTGCACATTGTACTAATTTTTAAATACCGTTAATTAATGCAATGCACCTATAACGTATTCGTAATGACGTTTATATTGATGTCGTTAATTTAAAAAATATGTCGGCAATGAATTAGTGGCAACGTTTAAAAAATTCATGGTGGCGTTTGGATAAATGTCGTTAATAAATTCAATATGCTACCAATGTACTATTAGTGACATTTAAATAAATGCCACTAATTTATATGATGCGTTGGCAACGTAATGGGGCGGCGTTTAAATAAATGCCATTAATAAATTCGCCAAATTACTAGTAGCGGCATTTATCGTAACGCTGCTATTTTAAAAAAGTGGTAGCGATCATATAAACGCCGTTAAAAAATTTAATGTGCCGCCGCCAATGTACTATTATGATGCGTTGGCAACGTAATGGGGCGGCGTTTAAATAAATGCCATTAATAAATTCGCCAAATTACTAGTAGCGGCATTTATCGTAACGCTGCTATTTTAAAAAGTGGTGGCGGTCATATAAACGCAGTTAACAAATTCAATGTGCCGCCGCCGCTAATATACTATTAGTGACATTTAAATAAATGCCGCCAAAGTTGTATGATGAGTCGGTAATGTAGTAGCAGCGGCGTTTAAGGTAATGCCGCTAGTATATGCTAGTGATGGCAACGATAAATTGGCGGCGTTTCCAGAAACGCTGTTAATGTGGGTATTGTGGTGGCGTTTCAAGAAATGCCACTAAATTGATACAAACGCCACTAATGAGATTTACAAATATCGGCGTTTGCGCAAACGCCGAAACAATGAAAATAGCGACCCTCCACTACCGGCGGATGGTTACACCGTTAGAAAAACACCATGAATTAAGTAGCGGCGTTTTTTGGGATCATTTCCGGTGTATAACCAATGCCGCCAATTTAGCCTTTTTTTGTAGTGACTGGCCTTTATTTCACTTGGATGTTAAAAATGCATTTGTATATGACAACTTGCATGAAAAAGTTTATATGGAGCACCCACCTGGGTTTGTTGCTCTAGGGGAGTATTGAGGTACTGTATGCAAGTTCAAAAAGACATGATCTTCTCAAGCATGGTTTGAGAAGTTTTCTGATGATGTATTGGCATTTGATCTTCATAGATGCAAAACAAATCATTCAATATTTCACCTACATAGTAATGCAGGTCACATTTTGTTTGTTGTATATATGGATGACATTGTAATTACTAGGAGTGACTCTACTAGAATTGCTAGGCTAAAACAATTTTTACATGATCAATTTCAGACAAAAGACTTGGGTAAACTTAAATATTTCCTTGGAATTGAAGTTAGTAGATCTAAAAAGGGTATCACCATATCTCATAGAAAATATGTACTTGATCTTTTGGAAGAAACTAGCATGATGTGTGCACGACCTTTTGACACTCCTATAGACTCAAATCGTAAATTCATGAAAAATAAATGGGAGTTGTTTGTAGATCCAAGAAGGCATCAAAGAATTGTGGGGAAATTGAATTATCTCACTATCACTTGACTGGACATCTCTTATACAATGAGTGTACTGAGTCAATTTTTAGAAACACCCACGATCTCACAATGGGATGCTGTAATTCAGATTCTTTGTTATCATAGGCAAGCTCATGGCCTTAGATTATTGTATCGACCAAATGAACATCTCAAGGTTGAAGACTTTTCAAATGTTGATTGGGCAAAATCCTTTACAGATAGAAGATATACTACTAGTTATTGTACCTTTGTAGGAGGTAACTTGGTTATATAGAAGAGTAAGAAACAAGTAGTATTAGCTTGGTTTAGTGCAAAAGCTGAATACACGGCAATGACTCATATTACTAGTGAGTTGACATGGTTGCAACACTTTTTCAAGAGATTGAGTTTCCAAATTTTGTCCCTCTTTAGTTATTTTGTGATAGTCAAGTTGCATTGCATATTGCCTCTAATCCTGTGTTCCATGAATACTAAACACATAGAGATTAATTGTCACTTCATTCGAAATAAGATACTAAGTAGTGACATTTCTTTTGTGAAGTCTGTTAATCAACTCGCAAATATGTTTACTAAGTCATTTTGGTTTAGTCGATTAAAGCTTATGATTTCAATCTGGGTTTATTTGATATATATGACCCAGCTTGAGGAAGAGTATTAGAGGATATTATTGTAATAGGTGTAACTTGTAAGAGTATAATCATCAATTATATGTAGTATATATAATGTTGTATATCAATTAATGAAGTAAGAATTTCTGTCCATGAGTGTTTACAAACAGATTGTTGGTTAATTTTTTTCCTAGGAAGACAACCGAGAAGATTAAAAAAAATGGGCTGCAAGGGCTAAAGTTTGCAAACCAATAAATGAGGGGGATCCAAGCATAAGAGATGTAGAATAAATGAAGAAAGTCTTGCATATAAGATTTACCTGGAAGCTCTCATTTGGAAACTCCCTTTGGTCAAACTTATTGAGATAAAAGTATAAGATTTAAAGACTTCACACACCTGAACAAGAAGTAAGAACAGGTTGAAGCTTTTGGTGAGCTATTGCAGAGCATGTCCCAAAAGTCATCAAAAACACAAATGGATTGAGAGGCAATGTAACATTCCCTTCTGGTATTATAATTGGTCGGGACTTGGAATATTAGCAGATAAAGTGGAGACTATTACTGGACCTAATATAATGGTTAATGACTCCTTGATTAGTCAAGGTTGAAATGAGCAACTCCTTTAGGATCTCCTACCAACACAAATAATATCATCCTTAATTCAACTTTTTTTAAAAACTTTTTCAAATTCCAAAACAATAATAATATTAAAATAATATTATATCTTAAAACTCAAAATTCTCATCTCAAAATTCTCAAGTGGCCAAACAGAACCATGTCCAGGTGTGACTATTGCCAAACTCCTACAATATTATCCTTAAACTATATTCTTTGTATTGGGCAGCTTGCCAGTTATGTTTGAAATCATTTTGGAATCCAGTTTGGGATGAGATGCATGGAGAATCAGGGCTGGAATGAAAAGTTCATTCTATAATATCAAAAACCTCATAAGCACTTGAACTAGGAATTATCATTGGTGTACTCCATTCTCTAATTACTTGGAACCTATGGGTTTGTAGGTGTAATGCTCAAATGGAAGAAAAAGAAAATTGAGAAGAATTTAGTCGGTCATCAGATCAAGCAAATGCTCCATGAAGCAATGGGTAAAATGACATGGGTAAAAAGGTTATTGCCTCGGGATGAACTATTACTAAGTTAAATGTAGATGGAAGTTGCTGAGGAAACCCGAGGCAGTGTGGTGAAGGTGGGATAACTAGAGATGACAAAGGATCATTTATTGCCGTTCTCAACCTTTCATGGATTGGGAACTAAGATAAATGCCTTACTTGATGACTTAAATTTAGCATATTTACAAGTTGGTCAACTAGAAGTGATTCCGTATTGGTTGCAAGTTGCATGAAGGAGAAAAATAAGATTCCCTGAAAAGTTAAAGAAATATAGGAAAGGATAACAGAGATGATGGAGTCTCTTGGCATTAAATGTTGCCACATGATTAGGAGGCAAACTAGGTTGCAAATTAATTAGCTAAGAATGAAGCGCGCGGGCGTGGGGGTGTAACGGAAGAGTACCACAACTTTCACTCAGCCCCTCGTGAAGTCAGAGGTCTAAGAAACACTGCGGGCTGAATTTCCTGCGGTTCGAGTTCGATAAATTTGGATTTGTTTGTAACCTTCTCTTAGTTTCATAAATAAGTTTTATGATGCCTTGGTTTTGGATGGTTTCATTTGTAACCGCCAAGGTGTCCTTAAAGAGAAATGTTTTTAAAACTCCATGGGTTTTGATTATAATGTTACTGCAAAACAATCATTAGTTGTAATTATGGTATTCCTCCATAAAGAGTGAGGGTCCTTTAAAAAATTTCGGGGTGTCATCCTCTTTGCCAAAAACAAAAAAGTATTAATCAAATAGTCATAATAATCTAACAATATATAATTGCAAAAAATCCTCTATAGAATAAGATTAGGAGATGTTTGGTAATGTTTTCCATCTCATCTCATCCCACTCATTTCCTTGCCAAACATCACTCAGACATAAACACTTTCAAACTCATCATTACAACGTTTCCATACTTTCAAACAAATATAAAAAATAATTCAGCTTTTTCAGATCCCAAAACAAGTATAATATTAAAAAATTATATTCTAATAATATTTTAACTTTATAATATTTTTATTTAACTTTTTCTTTCTCATTTTTATAATATCAAACCATTTTACTACCATTCACAAGTCATGTCACTACTATTCATAGATTTCTTATCTCATTTCATTCTCCAAACATCCCCTACGAATTATACTAACAATGCCATCACCCAAGAATGGGGAACCTACAGCAAAGTTGAAACACCAAAGTTAGAATTTAGCGATGAGCTGTAATGATGCGTTTCTTGATAGAATAGTGTGGGAAACTCAGAAGGTTTTATTTTGGGATGATCATAAATAGAATAAAAACAAAAACAACACAAAAAAATACAAAATTTATTATGGGTTGGGATAAGGTAGCTCACTCTTCGTAACAAAGATTGTTTATGGTAAATATTTAAAATAATAATTAAAAAGTATTTTGTATTTAAATAATATTTGTGAAAGAAATATTTGAGAATACTAAAAAACAATTGCGTTGCCAAATGGACTTTGTCTGGAGAAGAATCCTCTACCTCAACCAACAACATGAGTACGGTATAATATCCTTGCTCTAAATCAAGAAATGTATTTACCTTTTCTCCTTTTGTCCTTACTGTACAAATTTCAAAAAAACCACGCCCCGTTTGCACCAAGTGATAGTATCTAGTATCTACCGTGCTTCGATTGTTGAGATGCTGATTTCATTTGCTAAATAAGTTGCATTGTTGCTAGAAAGAGAATCTACTACTGATAAATCAGCATAGAAACCCGACTGCCTTGGGATAGGCAATAAAACTTCACCCTTTAACATTAGAACCACATAAGACATGTTTGGTCTATCTTCAGGTCTTTGCTGCACACATAACAGACCCACTTGAATTAGTCTTAACACTTCAAATCGTGTTTGTGCATCACCTACAGATTCATCGATCAGTTCCATTGCTCTGTCTACAATCCATTGTCTTCATCCCTGAAACAAATTAAAAACCATATTTTTGTGAGTTGGGTTTCCATTAAATATGCACATCTTGATCTATTACAATATATTATTTTGGAGAATGGAGCTTTACCATTATTACGAAAGTCCAGTTACCTTTTCCCGCATTATATTATAAGAAGTAAAATAATTATAACTAGTTGATTCAGTAAAAAAAGGAGATAGAGTTGCTAATATTTTTCATTTAATATATTTACTTATTCCTGCGGTTTGCACCTAACAAAATATAGTTTTGGGAAGCACAAATTTTGCTCTTATTAAAGTCATGTTATCCTATTCCCATTACCGGTGACTTGTTACCATTATAAGAGCATTAAAATATAAAGGCATCTCACGAAATTAGCAGTGAAAGGAACAACACTATTAATAACAGTTTTTGTTTAAAAATATAAATCAGTAGAATGGCATTCTACAAGCTTACATGTCCAAGAAGATTGAGGTGGTGGTCTGGATCGCAGAATCCCCTGTTCTTCTTCCCACTCAATATCTCCAATACTAAAACTCCAAAGCTAAAGACATCAAATTTCACAGAGTACTGGCCATGCACTACATACTCAGGAGACATGTAGCCACTGCAAAATCTTATGTAAGGTCAAGGAAAATGAAATTCATAAACAGTTCAAGGTTATCTATAAGGGAAGATTAAACGTACTTACTATGTTCCAACAATCCTATGGGTCTTGGAGACAATTTGATCTCCCTGAAATGATCTAGCCAGGCCAAAGTCTGAAATTTTCGGATTCATTTCCATATCTAGTAAGATATTGCTAGCTTTGAGATCTCTATGGATGACCCTCAATCTAGAATCTTTGTGAAGATAGAGAAGTCCTTTGGCAATGCCACCAATAATGTCGATGCGCTTGCGCGAATCTAATAATTTGCCCTTTGTCTGGTCTGTCCAAATTCACCTTCATGTTAGTACAAAGCTTGCCGAATTCTCAACAAAATTTCATTAACCGAAGAAGATAACCAAACAAGAAATTCCTGCTTTAGAAGGGTCAGAGTTCTATTGAAGATAAAAAGAGTAACTATTGAAGACAAACAGGGCAAGGCACCCAACGGCTAGCCCATGTACATATGGAAAGATTACTAGCAACGGCTACTAACCATAACTATCCACCGCAAGCTCTCAACACTCCCAACGGCTATCTTACATTCATTTTAGGAAATCTTTTATTTTCTTTCCATAGTAGAAAAAAATCTCTTTTTCTATGTAATACTTCCTTGATCTCATGTATTCGACAGCGTATATATAAGAAAGAGGACTCTCAATACACTCTCACGTTGAGTAAGAATTTTCTCCAAACATCTTAAGTGCAATCTTCTTTAAGCTCAAACCAAAAATAAAGGACTCCAAGCTTTTGTTAGGCATGTATTCGTAGATCAAAATTTTCTCATTTTCTTCCGTGCAACACCCTAGAAGCTTTACAAGATTGCAGTGCTGAAGTTTGGCAATTAATTTGACTTCATTTATGAACTCATTAGGTCCTTGTCCGGAATTAGTTGAAAGCCTCTTCACAGCTATCACTTGCCCTTCTGGCAGTGTACCCTGAAAATCAAGACGTTAGGAAATGCGTTCCAAAAAATAAACTTCACATATGGTGAGGATATTTTTGGTCTACCTTATACACAGGTTCAAATCCACCTTCTCCCAGCTTGTTGTTGCTTGAAAAGTTATTAGTGGCATTAGCTATGGCTGTCAAATCAATTATCGGTAACTCCATGTCTTCCTTCAGGCCTTCATTTTCACAACCTTTCTCCGGTCTTCTCTTTGCCATTCCTTGAATATTAGCAACAGAATTGGCCAATTGGGCATGATTTTCTTGAACAGAAGAACTACTGAATGCAAGCGGCCAACCATCCACTCAGATGCATTTCTAAGCAAAGAAGAACTAAAGAAATTTCTTAGCCTTAAAAGTATAGCTTTAGCTTTGAAACTAGACTTCTTCTTCTGTATGTATGAGATCAATCCAAGTGTTAGCATTCCATTGGCCCCGGCTATGATTCCTGCTCATTTTATCTTGCTGGTGTTCCCCCTTTTCCCATTATTTTCAGGAAACGAAGTTAGAGTTCTACTCAATTTGCATGTATCTGACTATTGATCAAAAGTTGTATTAATTTTGAATATGTTGACTAGGCGATATAGTTGTCCAAGTTATCCTCCTCTATTCATTGTAAAAGAGCACAATTCAGAGCAACTTCTTTTTAATTTTTTAGAAGGAAAAAAGAAGTAAAAGGTACCCAGTTCTGAACTGGCCATCTTTATGTATAGCTCTTGCCCACCCTGAGAGTACACAACAATGTCAATCAGTTTCCCCAACCAAAGCAAGCGGCCACTCCCTTTTCCCCTAATATCTAAATTGGAATATGCTGTGCAAGAGCAGTTTTTTTAGCACAATCCCTCGCATTCATCGAGGCTCAAGGTCGCATTAAACTAGGAAGAAGATTATCGGGCAATTTCAAACCCGTGTACTTGCGGAAGCCATTTCCAATATTGCATGCGAATGGGTTCCTTCGAACACATCCATCAGACCAATCTACTGATTTCCAATCTTTTGGAGACTTGGATAAGAATCCTTCCAAGCATGTGCATGCAGGAGAGCTATCGGCATCGCAGGTAGCGTATGCACCACATAATGCATATCTTTGACACGCGTCTGCCTGGGATGTGGAGAAAAGCTCCCAACTGCGTGTTCGATCCATCCACATAAACCGCTGCGCAACGCCTGATGGGTTTAGCATGTATCTTGTAAAAACAGAAGTGTTTACTAGTTTGAAATTTTAATTAATACACCTCCTTCTGATTCATCACAAATTCATACTCGAACACTGGATTCCGATTTAAGCCCGGATATCCCGTAAAACGAAGACCATTCCATGACCCTGCTCTAGCCTTTATCGTATTCTCCTGCATGAGAACCATTTGCGGAAGTCCACGAGGATCTAACCTTATTGAAAACTCACCTCGAGTAGGATCTTCCGCGCTCTTCCAAGATGATATGACTCTGTCTAGACCAGCCACCAAGTTCCTTCCAAGCTTCATGTCCGGTAGGAATGTGTCACAAGGATAATCAAAACTCTGCCAAAAAAATCTCTCTGGGTCATCAACATTTCCATCTTTCACAACAAGATTTCCAGTATCCAGGAGTTGTGCAACTGGATTTTCTGCTGTTCTTGATGTATTAGTTGACGAAACAACATTATTTGTGCTATTGAGAAGGGCAAGAACTCCTTCATCGGTGACCGTTAAAACTCCGGAGTGATCATTAAGCGGAGTGTCTCTGTTAGCCACCCATACGACTGTCCCAGAAGATATCACGTACCATATTCCGACGTATCGGCTTTCTAAACTGCCTGGGCTGAAAAATCCCATTTCAAATGTTCCACCGGCTGAAACTAATGTGTCGCCGTCTCTGATTGATTGACTGGATGGAAGAGTGTCCAGCGCAATGGATGTTTCTAAGAGGGAGAACAATAGAGAGAATACAAAGGAATAGGTACAGGCTTCGGCCATTGGTTTCAGTTTTCTAATGGTTTATCGCCTTCTGTTTGGGAGAAAGTTTTGTTTGTGTATGGTAAATGCTCAAATAAGAGGAGATATTTGGAGAGAACTGCAAGTTTCTTTTATGCATGCACATCTTAGCTTTTTGTCATTGACTTTCCTGGTTTTGGGTTCAACCGTGTCAAGCGAGGGTTGGTATGGACGCTGACATTCGTAACTTTGATTTTTCAATTTGGAGACTGCTACACTTACTTGGAACTCCCGCTAGGTAATTTTTATTTTTTTTTCTTTACATCATTTTTTTACACTTTTAAATATTTTTAAAAATAAAAAAAAATTAGAATCTTATTAGATAATAATTTCTTAATTACTAAGAAAAAAAATTTTACAAAATATTTTCCTTTTAATTTTGCTAGGTACAATCGCTGGCTACTGTCCCCACGGAGTTCCTACGGAGTCGGATGATGCCACGTCAGCTATTTAAAAAAAAATCAAAAAAGCCAAAGAAAATAGAGCTCATGCTCTTCCTGCTTCTTGTTGGTGTGAAAACTCTTCAGTGGTCTTCGTGCATACAGATTAAGATTCGTGGCGTTGTCTACTTCTTGAGCTCATGGTCTTTGTTCTCACAGAAGTTTCGTGGTTTGGTTTTCTTCTCAATTTATACTTTGGCACCAAGATCTTCAAGTCTTCAAGTGGATCTGTGCGGGTATTTTCGTGGGTCACCAACTCCGTTTGGCTCATCTCTAAGAGGTCGTAAGTAGCCATTAAGCTAGTCTTCTTCTTTGTGTGGGTATTTTTGTAGGTATTTTCTACTGGGTCATCTTCATGTGGGTTATCTTCATGTGGTTGTGGGTCATCTTCGCATGGGTCATCTTCGTGGTGAGGGGTGAGTACTTACAAACATAGTGAAAATCGGATCTTTCTGGTACTTCTCCATTCCTTTGTCTTCGAGCTTACTCTACTCCGCTATCCTTTTGTTTTATCGATGAAAATCTTTCACCTCTTGCCCGTGAGACTCTCATTTGGCTTCGGCTCCATCTCCTAATAGGTTCTCCGTCTCGTGAAAACTCATCTTGTCGCTTCTTTCAAAAATTTTCATCTAGCTCTCAAATTACACTTCTTCTTTACGGTGCATTTTTAACTTTCTTATTTATTTTTTACTCTATTTCTTCTATGTGTTTGATGTGAGATCTAACCGACTAACCGTTGTCTTGACTTTCCATTGTTTAAGCAATAGTTGGGTGGTCAAGGAGTTGAGGAAGTTCAAGAAGCCCAAGCAAGCTCTTGAGGTCAAAATAAAAACATGATAGTATCATTTTTGTTATTAGGTCAGCTTCGCTTTGTGGATAGTTTCTTGTAGAAAAGCCAAGATCTTGAGTAATGAGAAAATTGTGCTGTTACTTGACTCTTTATTTGTTTTAATTAATGGGTATGTGCTAGTTTTTTATAGAAAAATGTTAGTTGACTGGTTCAATTTATGGTGCTGTGATATCCTATCAAAATTTTTTTCTCTATGCTACTATGATCTTCTGTTGAGCAAAAATATGGTTGTGGAATTTGGTATTACATTTTGCATATTTAGTGTGTTTTGCTTAATGTGTAGCATTACTAATGGCTTAATTCCTTTGAAATGATGTGCTTGTTCGATGAGGTAGCGAGTTTTTACATCATTGTTGTTTCTCTTTCTTTGTATAATCTTACTCTTTAGGCAAAAGCTACTTAAGTTTTAACTGCTCTTCTGAGGGCACATGCTAGGTAGAAAAAGGTTTGGCAGAACAATAACCCACAAATTTTCAGATTTTATGTACCTAATCAAAGGAAAGGGAAAATTTGAGCTTTCTGAAAATTTTACATTGTAAGGGCTTCTAATTTAGAGCTAGAAACTTCAATTTTCCATGAAATAGTACGTATCTATCCAGTCCTCTATTATAATAAAGATGTGCTTATCAAGTGCTGAATATTTGATTTCTTTTCTTGATTTGTGTATATTTGGTGTTTAGCTCATATATTGCAAGCCAAAAATAGTGTCACATGTCTATAATTTAAAACACTGGAAAACAAATTTCTTTGGATCTTCTCAATTCCTGCCATTGATTGTGGTGTTTCTTCGTTTGTGGGGCTTATTCGTCGTCTGGATTGCTTGTGTGTCTGTTGAAGTCAGATATGTTTACATCAAATTGCCATGAGTTAACTTAGTGACTTGATGAAGTTCGATTTTCTCCTACTTTATTACTTATCAAAAACAAAATCTCCTACTTTATATCTTAACTTAGTTATATGTTTCTTTGGAACTTAGCTATTACCCTGAATATTTTGAGAATGAGTACACATTGTTCCATTGGGAAATAAACATTCTTAATTTGATTTAACTAACTGTATAGTTATCAAAAAAAAAATTTGATTCGACTTGTATGATGAGTAGGCACTCAAGGAGCTTAAAGCCAAGGCACAAAAGGGACCTGTTGGAGGTGCTAGACTCAAGAAAAGCAGGAAGAAATAAGGATTTTAAGACCCAAATTGTAGATTGTATCAATGCTTCTGCTTGTGACAAACATTATTACGATGATATTTATGATGCAATGCTTGCTTCTTTCCAACTGTATTGCTAAGCTTATGAAGTACTCTTTATGTAAGATTATATATTCTGGGCTAATTGTTTGTGCTATTTGCATGTTTCTAAAATGTAAGTCTGTGATCCAAATGGTAAAACATATTTCACGAGTGTGCTAATTCCAATGGTTAACTTGTTAAAGTGAATTTGTGTTGGCGAATCCTTCACCACTTGGGTCAATATCTTCTTCTAAACTGCAATGGTCACAACCCATATGAGGTTGCTTTCAATTATCACCAAACTCCTTTAAGCAAGCCTTCATTAGGATTTGCGGCAATGAAAGTGTACTTGAAACAAAATCTCCTACTACCCATGTAAGTAGTTACTTGAACTGCTGGCCACAACCAGACTTAGCATTGACACCTGCATGTCTCAGTACCTCCAACGGGTCTTAGGAACAATATATCAAATAAAATCTCATATAATATATATATATATGCAAATCTAAGTACATGAATCCAGTAAACCATCTACTTTTTATATCATTCTACCACAAATGTCAATGTAATTCATGGTCCTTGCATCCACTACAAATTTCCAGTTAATTACAAAAAGGAATGGCTCCAACTATACACACTGTACATTGGACAAAGAGACCAACTGCATGTAGGGTGATTTTTTTGCCCAATACTACAAAAAATTATCATCTTCAATAGAACATATTCATCTCAACCGAAAATTTGACATCTCTACCAACAATATTTTGCCAAATAATAGTCATTTACAAAAAGTACTTTCTAATATCCACCAAAAAATATCCAACTGGCAACTCCACCAAAAAATATTCTACTCTACCAAACTACATCAATTATAAATGAATGTCTTTGTCATCATCCTGGATTGCTAGATGCAATTAAGAAGGCTACGCGAAAGAGTTGATACAATTAGTCGAGACGACTACATTTTAAGATATGTTATACTATAATATAGTTTGGATTACTTGTGACGGAGAAGCAGTCGGTCCAATACCAAAATAAGTTGTAGTGTATAATTAGCTAAGTGCATACAGTGGGCATAAAATGCATTAAAGAATTTTGTTAGAAGCTGCAACTGCAAAAAAAAATCAGCTATAACTCTTGGTTATTTTTTTTATAGGCAATGACAATAAACTCCTAATCACAAAATAACATACACAAAAAGCTCAATGCAAGGCACACATTGCTAGATTGTGAAGAAGTTAAGGACGTTGACAGCTACAAGTTTTGACAGATTAAAAACCATATCAATTGCTCTTTTTCTTTCCATGGATAAACAAAACAGGGAAATCCAAGATTTTCAAGCACCTAAACAAGGAAAAAAGAAAGAGCTCAAGCCTGAAAAGCTGGTGGTTGAGTTAAATAGAAGAAAAAATTGGCAGCTACTTTTATGGCATACCAAACTACAATTTACAACAAAAAGGCTTCATTTAGAAAATAAAGAATGCATACACCGAAATAGACCTTAAACACAAAGCATCCTCCAAGGTAAACCCAAACAAACAAAGCCCTTACAAACCAAGCTCAAACTTTTCAAACCAAACACTCACCCAAAAAAAGTAATAATAATAAAGAAAAAAACCCCATAGGTTCAAGTGAATGCAATTAAAGAACTCCAACTCAATCAAAAGTAAAAACAGAGAAACAGGGTAAGGTATAGTCGTTTTGAGTTTTCTCTTCTTTTCCTTTTCATCTCCCTCCACACTGGGTCAGCAAAACTTTAAAGAAGAATCTTGGGTAATAGAAATCAGTCGAAAAAGAATTTAAATTGCCATTTTGATTACAACATAAAGGAAAAATAACCTTTAAGTTTCTTGGTAATAGAAAGAAAATAGAAAGACCACTGCTTCAAACCAAACAATGAAAATAGCATTCGGTAATACAAAGAAAAAGAACCTAAAAAACCCTAATAGTTTGTAGATCGAACACATCAAAATAAAAATCACACAATTTGTGGATAAGAAAATCCTAAGAGGAAAATATGGAATGTTAGTATAAAATATACCCATGTAAATCGGACCTCGGATTTGTGGTAGCAGATGTCGAAAATGGAGCTACATGCCAGAAGTGGAGTTGCATGCTTGAAGTTCGAAGCTTAGGGTTAGGGTTAGGGTTAGGGTTTTGAGACGAAGGGGAAGGGGCTTTGTGGGAAGAAGAAGATGAAGACGAAGGGATGGATGCTTCAGTGGGAGACATGGCTGAGGGAAGGAGGAATCGAAGGCGGCTCTATGTGGGTCTCAAACTTTCAATCCCAACACTTAAGAGAGGCCGTAAGTGGCGGCTTCAAGGGGAGGGATGTGGCTTCGAGGGGACTTCGGAGAGTACTCTCGCGAGGAGCAGAGATGGAGGGAAGGAGGAAATGGGATCTTACTTCTGGAGCTCGTGTTCAAATGGTTCATCTTCAAAACGGTGCGTTTTGTTTTATTGCCACATCAACGGCCGTTTATGCACCGCTTACACTGGGCGACTGTCCTAAGAGTTTTTCTTTTAATTTTAGAGAAATGATTAAAATATTATTTTTTTTAATATTATTATTATTTTTAAATCTAAAAAAGATGAATTGAAATTTGAAAACATTAAATGATTTATTATATTTTGTGAGAAAATTTAAAAAATTGTAATCCATAGTAAGAAGTTTGGACTCTTTTTTTCTTATCTTTTTTTCAATCGAATGGTTGGTTTGGACATTAAAAATATCTTTGAATATATCTAATTAATAGTAAATAAATTATGAATAGTAATAAAATAGTTTAAGGTAAGATGTTTTATTGAGTTTTTTTTTTTAAGTTCAATAAAAATATTATAAAATTAAAAAATTATTTGAATATAATTTTTGTTTTAAAATTTAAAAAATTTTATTATTTTTTATGTTTTATTTGAAAGTTTTGGAAAATTGTAATAAGTAGGTAATAATTAGATGAAAAAGATTTTAAAATTTAAAAACTAATACAGGCCGATTCTTCATTGAAATTGAAACTTTTGATTTTTCTAGTTACCATTTACACGTATAGCACTACATAAATTTAGTATTATAATAATTTCAACACTAAATTTAATTGTTCCAATTTACTTTTTATTATTAACAATTACTAATTCATTAGTGTCTTAACTTATTAGTGAGATTAACTTATTAGTTATAAGATTAATATACATGAATATATAATAAGATTAAAGTTTCATGTTATATTAATTAACAATTTCGCATATATTATATATAATACAATATAAAAGATATTTTATATATAATATAAAATTTTGAAATTTAAAAACTTGAACCGAGCCGGTATAGGATCAGTTTCAGTGCTTAGAATCGATACCGGATCAAATAAGTTACAAACCAAATTACACCTACCGATTCAATCAGTTCAACCAAATTTTTTTTTTTTTACACCACTAGGTGTGCCTGTTTGCCACCGTTGTAATTTTTTTATTTCTTTTCTACAATGGTTCTTTGGTTTGGGAAACTGTTATTGCCGATGTGAAGAGGACGCTTCCGCCAGCATGAGGAAGCTAATGTCGTCGTGAACAAGTTGACACCATGAAGAAGTTGTTGCCACCATGCACGACGATTATGTCATGAAGAAGGTGCCCTTTCATTTCAATCAAGTTCAAAATTAGATTAGTTTGATTTTAGATAAGTTCTTTGGAAAACTCCCTCCCTACGTTCATTTAAACCCCAACTCTAATCACACTGTATATGATGCAAGGCTTGTTGATGATAAATATATATATTGCTGTTTTTTAATAGTTTGCAATTTGATTAAGATCAGACCAAAACTTCATAGACACAAGTAACAAAAAAATAGTGCATCAAGATGAATGTGGCGTGCTTAAAATGCAAGGAGATTGGACTCTATTGATTTGCTTTTTTCTAGGGTTGTAGTGTTTGCTCATATAATTAAGCTTCTGTTTTTACAATGTAGTTTTGTGTCTACGTACATATGTAGGTTAATTAACAATATGTCAATTTTTGTGAGCACAAATTAACAAAGTCTTTGAGCTGTCACAGCTTACTATTATTTGTTTTGTATGATAGTTTTGTAAAAACACACCATTCAATGGGAAAAAAGAAATATCACATTAGGCCTTTCAATCCCGAGGCTTCAACTCAAGTGTACTCTAAGAGAATTTATGTTATTGATTATAAATTCCTTCCCTTGAAAAATGTAAGTTTGTGGTCATAAATTGCTTATATTTGAAATTGAAGGATATATCAAATGCAAATCATCCAAATTATTCAAGCTATGTGCAGGCCGTTCACAATTGAACTTATTTATTTGATTTTATTTAGGTCTATTTGGCTACTTATTTTCATTTTCTATTAGGCCTAATATGGGGCAATGCCACCTGCATTCTTTCCTCATTTCAACCCTTGATTCCTGATGTAGCTAACTTGCAACAAGATTATATGATAGGAACACAACACAATGTCATAATTCAGGTTTATATTCACAACCAAATATTTTACAGTTTACTTGTTATTGTATTATTTAACAATGTATATCATTCATGGTTGATGCATTATATGAGAGATGGAAGTCTTGAAAACTGAAGACATTAAGAAAATTATGCATTACAGTGATTATGAAAAAATCTAATGTATCACTACATTATTGGTTGAATTTTGATGTAATTTTGGACATAATGGTTGAATTTAAGGTATTGATGGAACATGTAAATTGTTTAATAGTCATTTTTCAAGTTGTTGTGTTTTGTAAAATGGCCATGATGAGGCAGACCGATGCTTTTGCTTTGGCATATTCCAAATTAGTGATGCAAACCGATGCTAATGAATTCCAAATTAGCACTAAGGAATACAAAGTATTCATGATGGAACATGTTTAGCTTGATAATCATTCGACGTGGATGCACACTGATACTCATGCTTTGCTGAAGTTTAGGTTATTTTAGTCTTGATTTTTTGCTTATTTTCATTAGTACAATTGCTTCTTTTTTTTTTTAAATGTCAAACAAACTTCATTGATCAAAGCCAATTACAAATGATTATCAGTTCGAATAAGTTGGAAAATAAAATCTGGGTAAGCATCCCACCAAATATTAATATCATCTACATTCCAAGCATATCTAACAGGTTTATGAGTTGCATTGTTGCCCATTCTCCCTACATACTGAATTTGACATCTTGGAAACCTCAGCATCAGCCCTTGAATGTCCTTCGTAAGATTTGTTAATAGTGATGTTGATGCTCCTGATCCTTGGATACCTTGGACTAGGGCTGTAAGCCGGTTGGTCTGGACTAGAAAAATTGACCAGACCACCCATTCAGACCATACCGAACTCTAGACCAGCCAGTCTCGGTCCCATAAATTGTGGACAAAAACCATTCAGTCCAATCACAGGATTCAAAAATTTTAGATCGAACCGAATCGAACTCCTATATATTTTTTTAAAATATTTTTAATAATTTAATATATTATTTTTATATAGTAATTATATAAGTTAATGATGTAATTTTTATTAATTTATTATCATTGAACATATAAAATATTTTTTTAATGAGTTAGTTACATAATCTACATTAATAATTTATTTAATTTTAATTTAGTAATTTAAATAATTTTTTCTTAATTTATTTGGAAAAAAATAAAAAATAATTGGATCGGTCCGGACCGATAGCTACCAGTCTGGTCTGGAAAAAATGATGGACCAAAAATTTCGGTCTTTCACCCCTCCAAACCGGACCAGACCAATTTACACCTCTACCTTGGACCATAGAAGAGAATCATTTTCTATAATAAGTTCTTGCAGTCCCATATGGATGCACAGCTGCAGTCCTCTTAGCCAAGCTATAAGGTCAATGTCTGAGGGTTCATTAACAATGTGTTCTTTCTTACTAGCGGCCATTAGTACATTCCCTTAACTGTTGCAAAGAATAAGTCCCTCACCAACCCATTGTCTTCAAGGACATAACCCCATCTACATTCAATTTCATGGCATGTTGTGGTGAAGGCTCCCACGTATAGCACTTATTGATGTTTCTCAAGGGTTCCTTTTTAATGATTTTGAAAGCTAGAGCTTGTAGAACAGCAGAAGTGATAGATTTGCCCACAATGTGCCAATATCTTTAGTAGAAATAGGTGCCATGCTATCAGGTCCAGAAGCTTTGTGAGGGTTCATCTATTGTATTGCTTCAAAAACCTTAGCCTAAGTAAAATTTTTTGTGAGTTTCCTATTCATATCTTCAATAATCCTTCCATCAAGTTAATCCAGAAAATCTATGTCACCTCTTTGGGAAGAGGAAGTGTACAAGTCTTGAAAATACTGCAAAATAAGTCTATATCTTCCCTCTCCCTCTCTCCAACACCCTTCTCCATCCTTAATTCTGCTAATTTAATTCCTCTTTTATCTTTGAGATGCTTCATTGTGAAAAGAACTTAGTATTTAGTCACCTAATTGATTGTCACTTCATTCAAGTTAAAATACTAAGTGGTAACATTTCTACCCCTTTCGTGAGGTTTGCTGATCAACTTGCATATAGGTTTACTAAGTCATTGTGTTGTATTCAGTTAAAGCTTATTTGTTTCAAGCTAAGTTTATATGATATATATGACACAACTTAAGGGGAAGTGTTAGAGGATATAATTGTGATAAGTGTAACTTGTAAAGGTATGATCGTCAATTGTATGTAGTATATATATTGTTGTACATCAATTAGTGAAGTAAGAATTTCCCTCCATGAGTGTTTAGAAATTGCATATAGAGATTGTTCGATAATTTTTTCCAAGAAGACACAGCTGGAAAGACCAAAACAAAAACAAAAAAAAGTGTTGCATGTACTAAGGTTTTTAAACTGGTCAAGGCATAAGAGATGTAGAATTAATCAAGAAAGCCTTGCATATGAGATTTACCTGAAAGATTATTTAGACCATATAGAGGTAGCCTTCAAGAGAAGAGAGATAGTGGGAGAGAATATTGTATTGCTCAACAGTGTATTTCTATTTTCCTCTTAATAAAATTTTCTCTAGCTCCATGGACGTACAACACAAATTCAATGCAAATATCATTGACATTCTCATCAAAATGAAAAGATATTGACTCTTGGCTCTTAAAGTCTCCCAGTGACTCTTCTTTGTAAACTTACTTTACCATAGTGAGTTCTCCGGTCCATTTTGAATCTCTGCCACAGAGTCTTCATCATCTATGATTTCATTAAGATCACCAACAATAAGTACAACATCTACATCAAGGAATACCTAGACTTTGCAATTAGCAGTGTTTTTGCAGTTACAGGTGCCCCTATCCAAAGAATTCCCTTGAAATAAGTATCTCTCGAGCTCTATAAAATAGAAGCTATAAAGCACAAAAACTAAAAAAAAAAAATGCAAGTTACAAGTAGAGAAGTCAGAAAAACATTACCACTTGTCTAGTACCTTTCCCACTGAGCATAGTAAATTTATATATACTATCTATTATTTTGATGGAAGTTTGGGATTACTTGTACACATAAACAAAGAAAAAAAGGTCTAACTCTAGCATAGGAAGCCAAGAAGTGTAACTTTTTCAGCAAAAGCACCCATACAAACCTATAATAACATTAAGAAGAGCATTGAAATTTTCATTACCGAAGAGATATGATAAGTGGCATTGTGTGAGTAACTTTGTTTGACAACCAAACATAAAATAAGAATTCCACAACCAACTCAACGGAAGAGCAACATAATGATTATAGCTTGATCACTACGGAAACTGACCAATCCCGTGCACGTTTCCAACATCTAGATTATCATTTCTCTGCTCAATTACTTTCGAGGCATGAAGAAGGAAGCAAGAGATAGAGTTCTGTTTTCCCTCAGTTACCATCTGCAGACCGTTACCTGTGACAGAACGATGTTTTGGGAATAATATAGGAAGGAGGCTAATAAAGTTGCAAAGAAACTTAATTTTGCTTCATGTTTCCCTAATGGAAACAAACAAGGGAAGGTGTTGATATTTTGGGAAGAGGTAAACTTGACTTCATGCCAATTCAAATGAACTCACAATCTATTTCAAGTTTGGTTAGATATCAAAACAGTGTCTTCACTCTTTAGATATGGGAGCAACTAAAAGATTTAAACATTGGTGACAAGCCATGAATAGTGAGTGGGCACTTCAAAATGATGACAAGCTAGGAGGCATCCCGAGACCTTCTACTGCTAAAGCTAGTTTTAATGGTTATTTTTTTAGGAATGTAGATTGTTGGAAGTACCATGTACGGGTTTTAAATACACATGGTGTAAAGATAGAATATGGGCAAAGCTAGACAGAACTATGGAGAATCCATACATGCTACAAATGGAGGGACAATTGCCTTACAAGCTACTTCCTCGAGTTTGATCTTAGCATAGCCCCATGCTGATATCAAAGGGCCCTAAGTTTGTCAAAATACGGTCCTTCTATATTCAGGTTTCAAAGAATGTGATGTCTACATATGGATTTTAAAAAGGTAGTGTGAGAAATTTGGAACCAAGGCAAGTATGGTACTGGAATGGTAAAACTAATGCTAAAATTGAAGAGGATCAAGGGAGCCCTTAAAAAATGGAACAAGGAAGTGTTTGGGCATGTGGAAGAAAGAAAAGTAAGGCTTGAAGATCGAATCATGGAGCTTGAGGCAAACATTTGCTCCCAACCAATTTTCGAGCAAGAAAATGACTATAAGGAAAACATAGTTGAACTTGACAAGTGCATCCTCCAAGAAGAGGTACAGCCCCAAACAAAAATTCTGGGTCAAATGGCTAAGAAAATGTGATACTAACACGAAATGTTTTCATGCTATAGTACAACAAAGAATGCAGAAAGCTACAATTAGCAAAATGTTCCTTGAAGATTGGAGTACGTTGAACTCTACCCTGCAGATATATGATGCAATAGTCTTACACTTTCAAGATCTTTTAACTTCAAGTGCCTCTATGCAAGAGATTATTCTTGAGAATGTAATCAGCCTAGTAGTGACAAAAGAGGAGAAGGTGATCTTGATCAGGAAGACTAATGCATATGAAGTAATGGAAGGCTTGAAAGAAATCTTGATAGATAGCGGCTCGAGCCTTGATGGGTTTGGATTTGGATTCTTTCTAGATTGGTGGGAAGTAATAAATGAAGATGTGGTTGAGGCAACAAATGAGTTTTTCAAGGGTGTTCCTATCCCTAGGTTTTCATAACTTCCTTTATTGTGTTCATACTGAAGGAAGACAACCCGAGAAACTACTTGAAGTTCAGGCCAATCCGCTTGTGCACTTTAATATACAAAGTGTTTGCAAAAACCATGGTCAATAGAATGATCTCTATCCTTGAAGGGGTTATATCTAAAGAACAGTGAGCCTTTTTCAAGGTAGAAGCATCAATGAAAATATTTTCCTTGCTCGAAAGATGATTCACAGTCTGAACAATAAAGTAATGACAAGGAAACGTCATGCTTAAAGTGGATATGGCAAAAATATATGACAGAGTAGAATGAGGATTTTTCAATAAAATATTGGAAGCATTTGGCTTTTCAAATGTCTAGAGAATTCTATTAGCTAACTGTCATACAACCCCATGGTTTTCCATTGCCATGATTGGCATATTCACGGGTTTCTTTTAGTCTTTGAAGGAAGACAAGGAGATCCAATATCTCCCTACTTGTTTATCGTTGCTGAAAAAGTCCTTGTAAGACTTATTGGAGGCTGGGAAAATTGGGACTATCCAAGGGATTAGAGGTTGTCCCATAATTTCACACTTGATGTATGCTAATGATCTAGTGATTTTCCTTAATGGTTCTAAATCTTCAATGAAAGAACTTGCTAAGGTACTCAAGTATTATGAGATAGGTTTCAGGTTATTTTATTAAGTCTGTAGTAATTTTTGCTACTCATAGTTTGGTGCTAGGAGATCCATTAGGTTGAGAAATTTGGGTTACAAATAAGGAGAATTCCCTACATATATTGGGGAGCCCACTGGACACTAGTAACTAATAGTTTTCTTGGTAGATCATCTACTTTAAAAAATAAGAAGTAAGCTAGCTAGTTGGAAGGCTCAATTGTTGCCTAGTGGAGGGAAACTTGTCCTAATAAAACACGTGCTACTAAGTATGCCTATTCATATCCTATACATGTTAGACATCCCAAAATCAGTTTTGAACAGTGTTAGAGAACATGGTTATAATAAGTGTAACTTGTGAGGGTATACTCATCAATTCTATATGGTATATGTATTGTTGTATATCAACGAATGAAGTATGAATTTTCCTCTATGAGTGTTTACATGTTATTAGAGCGTTGAATTGTTGTCGAGTAGTCTGTTGGTGTTGAATCAGTCGAGATAAAGCTTGCCGTTGTCTGAGCTCACCTCACTAGTATTTTGGTGTTCAATCGGAGTAATTTTTTAAGTTCAGTCTCATATTAGTTACTAGATTTAAGCTCAACAGTGGTTTCTACTGCTGGATCCAAGGTCATCGTCGCTTTCTGAGCATCTCGACGACATCTCTCGTCGTCGTTGGCAAGCAGTTGGAGGTTCATGGTGTTTCTGTCAATTTCCCAACGTTTTCTCTGGTATTGGACACCAGAGGTGAGTTCTCCATCATTTTCTATTCATCCAGACATGTTCCTTGCCTTTAGTAGTAGCCGAAAGTGCTTTCTGTAGCTAGAAACATTGAAGTGGTAGAGTGTTTGGTTGCAGGGATAAGCTATCCTATCCTTTAGTGCGGATAACCCCAACCTGGAGTAAGAACTTGTTCATATCCAGAATAACACATGTTTGGGGGTAATGAGGATTAGGAAATTCCCAGATCACTTATCCTAGTTTAGTATAACCTAAGCCATGTTTAAGGTTAGGTTGAAGTTAGTTTCGATTGATAACTAGAACAAACCCGATACAGGTCTGATATCAGCCTGTATTGTAACGCACATCCTTGTGGTGGGTCCTTTTGGGAAATAATTTTAGGAAAAATAAATATGAATTATGGTTCCTTTTGAAATTTTCTTTCAATTCGTGTCAAGATACAAAAGATTCTATGTTTATAAATAAAACTTGTTTTCTTAATTAAAAAGGTTATAGCAGAAAATATTAATTTTCATAATTAAAGTCTCTCGTACAAAATATCATACCTAGGCTTTCGTACTCTTCCCCTTGGGCTGTGCCCGTCTTGACACATCATGCTCATCTTGACCCTAGGAAGGCATACATAAAAACTAAAATGAGTCAATGACTTGTAAGCATTATTTCATACAGTTAACATATATGAATATAGGTTTTCAATCATGCATTCATCACTCCATACATATCGTATACTTATCATGCATAGACATGCAATTCATTTTAAAACGTTGCGAGGTGGGGTTTTTCTTCAAAAATGTTTTCTTTTTTTAAAACAATTCCTCACACCTCACTGCCTTCATTTCTTAAAAAGTCTTTTCATGCATATATATTTTCTTACATACATTCATGCATACGTCTTTTCATACATACATGCATTCTTTCTTAACATGCATACATTCTTTTCCTATCGATTTCATTGGCCGTTGCACACTATTGCGCCCCGTATGATGGAGTTAGCAGTCTTTTGGACCTGATTCTGCCCATGGCCACGGGTTGAGAATCTATTCCGTCAGGGTGCAGCACTAGGTGCACTACCAGTACTATTTACCCAGCATTGCAATCTGCTCAATTCAGTCCTTTGGTACCTTTTCCTTTTCCATTCATATGGCCGTTACGTATCTTCATGCATTTAGTCCATTCATTTCTTTACAGTCATTTCATTCCTTTTCAGTCCATTCAGTCCTTTACAGTTCTTTCAATCCTTACAGTTCTTTCATTCAGTTCTTACAGTTCATTAATTCATTTCATTCATAAAGTCATACTTTGGGTGCGTGAAAATGGGCTGCCAATGATGGCCGTTACTTACTTATATTTGAAAACTTATGTTTTGCTTTCTTTTTTGTAAAGTGTGTTTCGTAGAGAAAACCTTTTGTTTTCATTTCAAGGAAAAAGAGTTTCGTTTTCCTTTTTGTTTATTTAAGAAAATTCTAGAAAAGTATGAACGCAATACTTACCTGGACTTCATGCCATACTCATGCCATGCAGTCCATTCGTGTGCGTGTCAGATGACAACCTATATGCATACACATGACCTTACATCATTCTCTATCTAATGCATAAGTAATTATTCTAAAAATAGAACTATACTTCACTTGGAACACTCTACATCCATCCCTGGGCCCTTACGTGCAATTTACTATGCTAAAACCTTTGTAATTCACCTTAGGGTTAAGACACTAAGACCTCCGTCTTATTCTTCTATTTCCATATTCTAATGCATGATTCTGACCGACCGAGTCATGCATTCCAACCTTAGACAATATATTCGTCACTACCTTCATGCATCCTAGCCCATACTCAATCCTCATTCCCATCCATACACGCCACAAGGCTTAAAGCCAACTCTGAGGCTAAAACACCGTGTAATCATGCTGAGGACAGATTATCCATTACATATGGTAAACCTATCTGGCACACGTGTCTCACCAGAGGCACATGTACCTTATCCCTTTTATCACCTAAGACCAACTTATAATCCAATAAACGTCTGCTTGTATAAACAAGCTCCATACTTTGATACCAACTTGCTCAAACCCGGTCGATAAGACACTTCCTATTTCCTAACCATGTACAAGTTCATCCTGACACTTAACAAGAGGACTGCATCCACAAATGCACCTCTGTCACATCACGTAGCTCGAGACATATCCCAAGTTACAGCACGATGTCCGTCATGCTTCCGCTGCACTACTCTTACACTTTTCCATCACTTCACACATACTCTCAGCCATAACTCAACCACAAGGTGCACCCGTCACCTTGGACTACAAGCCATGTCACAGCTGCTTCGGGACACTATTACACAGTTCCCGACGCTACATAATACACTCTACTCTCCTTAACTACGCAACCATCCTTTTATAAGCGACATGCATTACGGTGCATCGCTACATAACACAAAGCACACGCCACATGTACTCTCTTCCACTCACACTACACCACGCATTACTACGACACACGCCACACGATGCGTCATTGCACTACATGGAGTACACTCCACGTATACTCCCTCACACACCACGTCGCATCACAACTACGGTATACATCTCACGCTCATACTTCACAGCACAGTCCATAACACCACACAATTACCCCCAAAACTTCATTACACAGCCACACTTCACTTCACAACCACACAGCGAACTCCACAATTACTAATAGCACAGTCCACAACCTATTAACTAGCATATATCATAAATAACGAGAGATAGAGGGTTATACCATTGACGGGATAACCCGTGCGTCACTCATTGTCCCGTCACGATCAAAGCATCGGAGGAGTTGTACGTGCCGGTTAACACCACATACAGTGGCTGTCCACCACGTAAAGTGGCAGTTTGAGCTTGGGAATAGCTAGGCATGGTCTTGGAAAATCTCAAGATGGCCTCATGGTGGTCTAAGGTGGCAGAGCACGGCGGCATCACATCATGAACAGTGCATCCGAGAGAGAGTGAAGGTGCTTAAGGTAGAGGAAGGCTATGAAATTTCGTGGGAAGCTAGGGGGAGGAAGAGGGAGGCTGGTGGAAGTGCTTGGTGGTAGAGGAGGTGGAGCACGGAGGCGCTAGGGCTGTCGGTGGTAGATCTAAGCCAAGAAAGACCCATTTCAGGTAGAGAGAGAGAGAGGCTCGTGGGGGAGGTGAAGGGGTGCTGGTAGTTCCTTGGTGGCTAGGGAACATGGTGGTGGTGCTTGGTAGCCCAGCTGGCCACGCATGGCGGTGCTAGGGGCTGCGCACGGTGAAGCTGTGCAAGAGGAGTCAATGCATGAGGTAGCCCAATGGAGAGAGAGAGAGAGAGAGAGAGAGAGAGAGAGAGAGAGAGAGAGAGAGAGAGAGAGAGAGNGTAAAGTTGTTGGTGGCGGTCGATGGCCATGTTGGCCGCGTAGGAGGAGATAAATAGGTTTTCATACCCATTTGGTTAAAGGGAGGAGGAGAGAGAGGGGGTTGCCGATGGGGATGGACTGGTCGGAGAGAGGAGGAGCTGCCGGTGGAAGAGGTGAGGTTGGGTGGCTGGTGGTGGCGCCGGCTGGAAGGAGAAACCGCACGGGTGGAGGGGGAGAAGCAACACGTCAGGCTAGAGAGAGAGAGAGAGAGAGAGAGAAGTGAGGGAAAAAAGAGAGGGGCTTGGGTATTTAATCCAGGTCATTTGTTTCGGGATCCTCAAAACGATCTAACGATGAGTTTAAATACTGATTTGAAAACGCGTAAGTGTTTTATTTTCCATAAAACACTGAAATGAATTAAGGTAGAATATTATTTTATAAACGAAAGTTCATAAAATAATATTCCTTCATCATTAATTAAAATGATGAAATCTCGTTAATCACTCGAAGAGAATAAAACCATTTAAATTAATTTAGAGTTTTCAACATAAGTTTAAATCTCGTAATGTTGAACCCAATGTTTCAAGTTTTGTGTAATTATACATCTACTCATGGATTTTGATGATAACAAATGAATTCAAAGAATAAAGGAGTCTCAAACTCAAGTTATCTACACAATGGAGTCAAGCACATCAAGAAAACAAGCATGAGCAAGTTCACATTAAAGTCATAGAGTAATGTTGTAAATCTCTTCAAAATTCGAAATTAGGATTAAGGCTCAAAATTAATATTTTATAATAAAGTATTAAAATACATTTTCCACATGTGCATGACTATTTTGAAAATTAAATTTGAAAATTTTGAAAGATGATTGATTGTCATTTTTCACATGTGCATGACATGATTAAAGGTTTGAACTTTGAAAATATTAAAGATGATTGATTGTCATCTTTCACATGTGCATGTTTTATTTGAATATTTTCAAAAATGATTGAGATCATTTGAGATCTTCACATTCACAACACCAAGTGCATACAATATTCATTCAAAACTTTCATTCTCTCTTCTCTAAGCATTGAGCCTTAACTCTTATTCATTTTGAGAGATATAGTTTGTGCTTGTATTGTTCTTATTTCACTCATTGAGGAGTGTTTTCTGATATCCTACCCACTATCAATTCTTGTATCAGTAAAAGGGTGTGTACAACCCTTGTGCGTGTAGAAAGTGTTCTACACAGGGAATGTTGAATCACCACGTGTAAGGTGATTGCAAGTGTAGAGGGTGTTCTACACGGATCCTTTGTAACGGTGTTGTTCAAAGGTGTAATAGGTTTCTATCTCCACCTGAAGGAGAGTTGAATAGTGAATTCGGGGATCCTCAAGGGGTAGCTTGAGGCGAGGACGTAGGCAGTGGGGCCGAACCTCGTTAACATACTGAGTTTGCTTCTCTCTTACCCTTACTCTTTATATTTATTACTATTTCGATATTTATTTATATTTTGATTTATAATTGTTATTTTTTTTTAAATACAACTCAATTCTAGGGGTGTAACCGGTCCGGTTTGGTCCGGTTTTAGACAAAATCTAGGACCGAACCGGTAGCTACCGGTTTTGTATTTTTCAAAACCGATTACGCACCTATTTTCCTTATAAATCGGTATTCCGGTTTTATCGGTTTTCGGTCCGGTTTGGTCCGGTTTTCCGGTTTTAATAAAATATAAATTTGTCATTAAAAAACTGATTTAAAAATTCTCTTTTAAAAATCTGCTATGTAAAAAAAAATCTGCTATAAAAAATCTGCTTTATAAAAAAAATCTGTTACAAAAAATCTGCCTTATAAATTGTTAATATGCTATCTAAAGAAAATTCTACTATATAAAAAACTGTTATAACACAAAAACTGAAATAAGAAATCTAGTGTAAAAAAAATATGTTCTAAGCTTATAAGCCTTTAAATAAAACTGCTACAAAAAAATAAAATCTACAATAAAAAAAAAATTATGCTATGAAATAAAATAAGTCCAAAAGTCTAAATTACAAGTCCAAAAGTCCAATAAATTACAAATCCAAATTCCAAATGTCTAAATTAGTAATTATAAGTCCAAAAGTCTAACAAATTATAAATCCAAATACCAAAAGTCTAAAATACAAATAAAAAAGTCTAACAAATTACAAGTCCAAAAGTCCAATAAATTACAAGTCCAACAAATTACAAGTCCAAATTACAAATCTAAATTAGAAGTTCAAATTACAAAAACATCCAATAAAAAAACCTTACAACTAGAACAAATAGCTAATAATAATAGCTATGCACGTAGCCACCAAATCCAATAGTCCATTCAACAAACCTTGCAATTGTATTAAAATAAATCAAGCAGTTAATTTCAATAAAAAGTTAGTAATTACATTAAATAAAAAAAAATTTAAGAAAATAAAATATACAAGTTGTCCTACCTTAAATTTAATTATCTCCAATCAAAGAAGTGGGTCTTGAAGAACTCCCTAAGTCTTCCATAAGCTCTACACAAAAAGGAAAAAATAAAGCATAATAATTAAAACAAATTACTAATATGATATACATTTTAAAAACACTTAAAGAAAAGGTGAATGATGCTACATACCTGTATCAAATTTCTCAAACTCCTCAACATCATCCATTAAAGTGTGAATGTTTAACGGGGTAGAAGATGAGCGAAGCCAATTTTGTGTACAGATTAGGGCTTCAACCATAAGTGGAGATAGGCTACTGCGGAAAGGATCAGTAGATGGCTTACTTACATTGGAGGGTGGAGAAAGTGGATCATTAGTCGCCGTTGATTCCATCGTCTTTTTACTCCTTTCCATTAAAGGTCTCACATCGTCGGGTGTTTCATTTATTTGATCCATCTCTAGTAACAACAATAAATAGTATTAATATTAGATTACAATCAGACACTTTATAAAATACTAGACCAAGCAATCACACACTTTATAAAATAATAAATCAAGCAATTTATAATATGCACACTTTATAATAGGTTTTTACCAAACAATCACACACTTTATAAAATAGACCAAGAAATTTATAATATGCACACTTTATTATTTCTTTAAAAAAATAATCAAAACCATTTTATACAAACACAATCACAAAAATCCTAAATTTCGGATTTAACAACCCTAATAATACAAAAATCCTAAATTTCGGATTTATAATATTAGCAAGTTTCTTTTGTTTCAAAGTAATTTCAAATAATTTAAATAAGTGAAATAAAAGAGAAAATAGAGAAAAATTACCTTTGAATGTAGACCCGTGAGAAACTTGCAAATTAGTAGAATCCGAAATTTAGGATTTTTGTATTATTAGGGTTGTTAAATCCGAAATTTAGGATTTTTGTGATTGTGTTTGTATAAAATGGTTTTGATTATTTTTTTAAAGAAATAATAAAGTGTGCATATTATAAATTTCTTGGTCTATTTTATAAAGTGTGTGATTGTTTGGTAAAAACCTATTATAAAGTGTGCATATTATAAATTGCTTGATTTATTATTTTATAAAGTGTGTGATTGCTTGGTCTAGTATTTTATAAAGTGTCTGATTGTAATCTAATATTAATACTATTTATTGTTGTTACTAGAGATGGATCAAATAAATGAAACACCCGACGATGTGAGACCTTTAATGGAAAGGAGTAAAAAGACGATGGAATCAACGGCGACTAATGATCCACTTTCTCCACCCTCCAATGTAAGTAAGCCATCTACTGATCCTTTCCGCAGTAGCCTATCTCCACTTATGGTTGAAGCCCTAATCTGTACACAAAATTGGCTTCGCTCATCTTCTACCCCGTTAAACATTCAGCACTTTAATGGATGATGTTGAGGAGTTTGAGAAATTTGATACAGGTATGTAGCATCATTCACCTTTTCTTTAAGTGTTTTTAAAATGTATATCATATTAGTAATTTGTTTTAATTATTATGCTTTATTTTTTCCCTTTTGTGTAGAGCTCATGGAAGACTTAGGGAGTTCTTCAAGACCTACTTCTTTGGTTGGAGATGATTAAATTTAAGGTAGGACAACTTGTATAACATCTTTCTTAAAGTTTTTTTTTCATTTAATGTAATTACTAACTTTTTATTGAAATTAACTGCTTGATTTATTTTTATACAATTGCAAGGTTTGTTGAATGGACTATTGGAGTTGGTGGCTTCGTGCATAGCTATTATTATTAGCTATTTGTTCTAGTTGTAAAGTTTTTTATTGGATGTTCTTGTAATTTGAACTTCTAATTTAGATTTGTAATTTGGACTTTAATTTACTTGTAATTTGTTGGACTTTTGGACTTGTAATTTGTTAGACTTTTTTATTTGTATTTTAGACTTTTGGTATTTGGATTTATAATTTGTTAGACTTTTGGACTTATAATTACTAATTTAGACATTTGGAATTTGGATTTGTAATTTATTGGACTTTTGGACTTGTAATTTAGACTTTTGGACTTATTTTATTTCATAGCATAATTTTTTTTTATTGTAGATTTTATTTTTTTGTAGCAGTTTTATTTAAAGGCTTATAAGCTTAGAACATATTTTTTTTACACTAGATTTCTTATTTCAGTTTTTGTGTTATAACAGTTTTTTATATAGTAGAATTTTCTTTAGATAGCATATTAACAATTTATAAGGCAGATTTTTTGTAACAGATTTTTTTTATAAAGCAGATTTTTTATAGCAGATTTTTTTTTACATAGCAGATTTTTAAAAGAGAATTTTTAAATCAGTTTTTTAATGACAAATTTATATTTTATTAAAACCGGAAAACCGGACCAAACCGGACCGAAAACCGATAAAACCGGAATACCGATTTATAAGGAAAATAGGTGCGTAATCGGTTTTGAAAAATACAAAACCGGTACCTACCGGTTCGGTCCTAGATTTTGTCTAAAACCGGACCAAACCGGACCGGTTACACCCCTAGAATTGAGTTGTATTTAAAAAAAAATAACAATTATAAATCAAATAAAATATAAACAAAATATGAAATAGTAATAAATATAAAGAGTAAGGGTAAGAGAGAAGCAAACTCAGTATGTTAACGAGGTTCGGCCCCACTGCCTACGTCCTCGCCTCAAGCTACCCCTTGAGGATCCCCGAATTCACTATTCAATCTCCTTCAGGTGGAGATAGAAACCTATTACACCTTTGAACAACACCGCTACAAAGGATCCGTGTAGAACACTCTCTACACTTGCAATCACCTTACACGTGGTGATTCAACGATTCCCTGTGTAGAACACTTTCTACACGCACAAGGGTTGTACACACCCTTTTACTGATACAAGAATTGATAGTGGGTAGGATATCAGAAAACACTCCTCAATGAGTGAAATAAGAACAATACAAGCACAAACTATATCTCTCAAAATGAATAAGAGTTAAGGCTCAATGTTTAGAGAAGAGAGAATGAAAGTTTTGAATGAATATTGTATGCTCTTGGTGTTGTGAATGTGAAGCTCTCAAATGATCTATTTATAGGCATATGAGACTTCATATTCAAATTTAAAAAGATTCACATGTCAAAAACAT
>QGSO01001121.1:0-13611 GCA_011037825.1 Carya cathayensis
GCCTTGAGTGAAGAAGTTGTTAATCGCCGCTAGAATATTCTCTTTTATAACATCCCAATAGAATTTATAAAAGAGGCCAGTAAATCCATCAGGGCTTGGAGCTTTGGTTGGAGGTGTTTGGCCTATGGCACTCATGATCTCTTCTTCATTTGGGATTTGATAGAGAAATTGGTTTTTCGAGTTTGTGATTTTTTTAGGAAAGAGGTTTTCAAAGTGTTCAGGAAATTTATGATTTGAAGTTTGGAAAATGTTTTTGAAGTGTTCCTGGAAAATTTGTTTGATTTTCGTTTGGTCCGAGGTCCATTGCCGAGGTGCTATCTTGAGGCATTCAATTTTATTTTTTCTCCTTCTTATGAAGGTTGAAATGTGGAAAAATTTTGTGTTGAGATCTGTTGTAGTAAGCTAAATGACCTGAGATTTCTGGCGCCAAAGAGATTCTTCTCTTTTCAAGAGCTCATTCAAGTTTTCCTTTAAATTCTCTTCTCTGATGATATTATTATGGGTCGGGGGTTAGCTTTGCATCATTGCAAGTGTGGTGTTGAATTTTTTTTTTTCTTAATTTGGATGTGGCCAAAGCAAGATTTAGTCCAACTTTTTAGAGCTAGTTTTGTTACTTTCTACTTTTTTGTAAGAACATAAGCTGGGGTGCCACTGACATTTAAGCTTTCTTATAACCTCAACACTTGAAGGGTCTCTTGTCCAGAATTCCTCAAATTTAAAAGACTTAGGATGGTTATGAGGGCTATTTGTATCGAGGATCATGGGTGAGTGATCTAAGGCAAATCTTGTGATGATATTAATAGAGGCATTTGGAAAAAGATTGCTCCATTGAAGGTTCATGATTCATCTATCAAGCCTTCCACGAATGTTGTGGTATCCATGTCTATTATTCGACCAGGTAAATTTTGGACCCTAAAATCCTAAGTCTATCAAGCCATATTTATCCATATAGAATTGGAGACTTGAATGATAAAATGAAAGACAACGCTTTGGGCTTCATGAGTTAGGCTTTGTTGGGCCATTTGTGTAAGCCTTAAATGTGGGCTTTGATGTGGGTTCTTATATGGACCTGATGTCCAAATTTGTGGGGCTTATCTATGGACTCAAGGCTTACTAAATTGGGTCCCAATCTCAGGTTGACTTTCTTAGGTGGGGCTAATGACCTTTACTCTTACTAAGAATAATGATGTCACAACATGAATTTGAGGAATTAATAGCATGTGGAAGTGATTTAATTAAGTGATTAAACACAATAATAGAAATCAGATCCATTTACGATTTATAATCAAGTTTGGAGTTTGGGGAAACCTTTTAGGGTTTCAGTTTCAACCAAACTTTTGGAGTTTCAATTGGATTATAAGTATTTAAGGTTTCATTAAGGTTGAAAACCCTATTTGTTTTGTCACATATTGGTTAGTTAGATAGAATAGTATTTCGCTTAGGTGACATGATCTCATACCGTGATTTCCTTCTCATTTCCATTTCATGATTCCTCTTGGTGTCAAGTGTCCAATACTATTCACCAAGTGTGACTAAGATCTTGTCAGGTGTCTAAATAAAATTTCTCTAACCTAATTTGGATATTCCACACTGTGATTTTAAAAACAATATACTTGGTGCTATTATCGAGGTTACTATTCACTACGAAAAGTAAAAAAATAAACTTTGTACTGAAAGATTCTAAATAAACATACTAATCAAAAACTGAAAATGAGTTTATTGCGTCATAAAATCCTAAATACTTATCTGAGTCTGATGGTGCAAACCATATGACATTCTGACACTTCTAACTACCTCAAATAAATAAAATCGTATTTTTGGCCTCATAGTGAGTGGGTGGTAACACTAATAATGTTAACAGATTAAAACCTACGCGATTGATCGATTTGTGAAAACTCTGGAAGTTTTTATGAGGTTCCTAAAGCCTATAGAAATCCTACCATTGAATTTTTAGCGGGAATAAAACTTTTAAACTATTTTTCATAGAGAAATGCTTTAGTCAAAAAAAGATTTTACAAAAGTAAATTTACAAATTGACGTGACTTTATGGAGTATGTTATATTGTAAAGCTAATTTTGTTGTAAAGTAGATCGAACATATCACATTAAGTCATGTCGGTTTGTGTGTTTACTTTTGTAAAAGCTCTTTATGCCTCTAACACTTTTATATCATCAAACTTTAATAGTATTCTTGTTTTTATTTCACTTTGGATTCCATACTAAGGAATGTAATATTGTATAATAAAATTTTTGGGAAGCAAATAAATACGTATTACTTCCCATAAACTTAGTTTTAATTTAATTTTTGAGAGACCATATCATAGAAAATAGATAATATGTAGAAATTTACAAGATTTTGGGGCTACAGGAAAAATATTAGAGAGACATTTCTTTGAATGTAGAAATCTTAGAAAAGTTTGGAATGCATATGGGAATTATAAAAAAAACATTTTAGAGGGGGCGCGTGTGCATTTTCTATATAGTTTAGGAGATATTTTGAATTTTAAAAAATATTGGGGGTTAACGTGGTTCTGCCATTGGTCATATTGGATCTTGATACAAATTTCAAATTTGTTAGAATTTTCTTATATAAGTGTTTGCATGTTCGCGCGGCATAGATTTCAATTTTCCATGGAATATAGTTTCAATGCTTCTACAAGTTCAGCCACTACTTCGAAGGAAATTCTTGCATAGATGTACGTGAAATTCAAGTCAAATCTTTTAGCAAAGGGACTAGACATGAAATAGTGAAGGTAAAATAATTATTTTTTAATGACTTATGTGATCTTGTTGTTTTGTATCATGTTAGAATGAGACTTCTTATATTTTATTTTTTGTTTTTGTGTGTAGGAATTTGATACTTCTCAAACTAACGATTTTGCTTCCCACAAACAAAAAAGTCAATTGAAGTTCTATTTGGATGAGCTTAGGACAGATAAATATGTAGACCTTGATATTCTTGTATTTTGAAAAGAAATTTAATTTTGTTGTCCCGATCTTACTTCCATGGCTCATGACATTTTGGGTGTTACCATTTCTACAATAGTATATGAATCTACCTTTGTTGTTGGTGGATGTATATATGTTGATTAGTTTAGGAGTGCAATTGAATAAGATATTGTTAAAGCACTAATTTGCGTAATGCTATTGTAGTGCTTTCGAAATAATAATATTTTTTGACATAAGGCTTTGCTAATGCTATATTTTCTAATAGAAACACATAAAATGAAATTGTACAAGCTAACTAAAGATGTTATAGGATTGGATATCAACAAAAGTAAGGAGGACACTCCACTACCGTCTTCAATTTCTATAAATGTTTAGATTTATATTAGTTATTTATGGGATTGTAACATTGACACTATTACAATATAACTATGTTTGTTATTATTGGGTTGTAATAATGATATTATTTTAATATAATAATATGCTTGTATTTGTTATTGTTAGGATTGTAATTTGATCTTGGACATATTGGTATTCTCACAATATTTGTATGCTTGCTATTGTTAGGATTGTAATATTGGTTTTATTATATATTAATATCTCAAAAATATTGGTTTTGTTGGTAGGTATTCTTATTTTCCGAGATAGTACTATAGTTATTACAAACTATTAATTTTAATTTTTATGTGAAATTATATTAATAAATTAAAATGAGTGATGCGGGTTCTTTGTAGCCTTTAATTTATTTGATATTTTTGCTAACATCAATCCTAGGTTGTTGGTTGGGCCCAAAGGTCCAAGGACAGATAGCCCTAACTCTGGGTGGGTCAAATAGAGTGCCTGTTATTGCCAACATATATATAGTTTTTTTTTGTATTTTGATTATGTCAATGTGCTATATGAATATTATATATAATGTGTTGAGTTCATGCGGTTGATCTTGCAATGCATGGTTGCATCTTAGTTCTTTATTGAGTGATAGCATTTCTGTACACGTATGTCGCGCGCTGGTACATATCTACTTCCAGAGAGGTTAGAGTTGAAACTTGGGGCTTTTACATTTTCAATATATTTTTATATATATAAAGAGGCTATCTAACATAATTTTGTTAATTTAACGGTTTTTTTACATGAATTATAATAAAGTTAATTGCTTTCCTGCGTGATTTCGGCAATCACAGACCCACCTCTCTCTCCATCTCTTCTTAAAAGTTTTTATTTTTTTAATTTCTCTTCCCCCAAATCACTTATGAATAAATTCATAATTGTCAAAATTCATGCAGCATGCATCAATCCTGAAACCCATGCATTGAAGATCATTTATTTAAGAGGTTTACTAGATATATATCTATATATATATTCTATTATATATATGTGATATTTTATATAAATTATAGTTTATATATAAATTTATATATGTGATTTAAAATTTCTATCCATTCCTTATATAAATAAAGAGAAATGTAAAATAATTAAATTTAAATCTATTTACCAACTACATTTACGAATACAATTATTCCAATAAAATGTTATTTGTTTATCAATTTAAATTCATTATGAAACATTAAAATCAAATAATAATATTTTATAAAAATCTTAGTATTTTATTTCTTTATAAAAATTATATCACTTTTTAAAAATAATCGCTTTATTAAACCAAGATATGTGCTCTATACGTTTTGCTTTACTATTGATGGTTTGTCTCTTGCACTACATAGTTTTGGTTCAAGGTTTTTTTTTTTCGGTTTCACGTATTTGTTGTTTCTATCCATACTCAGGATCACATGCAGTAGTAAATAATAAGATTTTAATTCTAAATGCTTTAAAATTGATTTAAGTCTATCTTACTATTTGATGTTAGAAATTAATTTTTTTTTCAGAAATTAATTTTTTTTTCTAAAAGCATTATATTATTGATCAAAATTTTTTCTTTATAAAAAATATATTAATTCTTAAAAATAATATTTTTATACACTGAGCGAATGTCCCTTGGACGTTGCCCAATTACTAATAAATATATAGGCATTATACCATGAGTGATATTAAGGATGTTATCCTTGGTAAGATTTATGCTGATCATGACTACTACTCACGTTGTATTTACATACAAGTTGGATATGCATTTTTGTTAAGATATAAAATAAATAATAAAATTTATCCTTTTAATCAATTTAAAATTTTAGGACAAGTGATGATTTAACATGGTATCAGAGAAGAGGTTATGAGTTCAACTATTAAGTCTATACTCTACCGCATTTAATTAAATATTTCACTTATTGGGCCCACTCATTAAGCAGAAGTCTAGATCACTTGTGAAAGAGAGTGTTAACATATAAGGTAAATAATAAAATCTAACTTTTCACATTAACCTAAACTTATAAAATAAATAGTGATTTCACAGTTTTGCCCTAGATAGCTCGAGATAGATTCCTTTGTTACGTCAAGACCCTCATTCTATTCTGCTACAGTCAAATGGGCCTTCCAGTAAAACCTAATTCGTGATGATGTGATGTTTTAGATTAGCTTATGTTTGATATTACATTTGGGCATATGGGTACTACGTATAATTCAATTTCTCTTGCAATGACCATTTGTTTTATATGTAACCACAGTTACAATATATGATAAACTGGCGTACGTAGTTAAAAACTAGGGCTATCTGCCGACCATGGGCCAAAGGCAATAGGGAAAATGATTGTAATACATAGATGGATAAGAAATAAATACTTAATATATCCTTTTGTACGTGTTTTAAATGTGTTGGGAAACTTTAAAGAATATGGATATTTTTTCTCTCTAACGGAGAAAATCTTTAAACAAGACGGAGTAAGAATCATAGATTTACACATTCTAATAAGTAGCGGACAGGTAAGCTGTCTCTTCTATTTACCATAGAATCGATTTGAGGAACTAAACTCCCGTTCAAGCTCCATCTCTCCTCTCAATTTCTCTCTTTCTCTCTCTTCTCCAACCCTTCTCTTTGTCTCTCTCTATCTATCTCTCTTCCCTCAAGCTAGACACCCCAGAGCTCTCTCTCTCTCTCTCTCTCAAACCCATCAACAAAGTCACCTTTTTCACATAACCCCGACTTCTCAGATATCCCTTAGCTTCCCAAAAAGATTTTTTCATGATCGGGATTTGGGATCTCATGGCAGAAGGGAAAGTAACATAGTAAGGGATAAGGGATCAAAAGAAATTACTTAGAGCACTCACAATGGCTCCTTCATCTTATCCTTTAAAATATAGCACCAAAACTTACTTTTTTTCTTTTACATACTGACTTTTACAATATACCATACATCAGCTTATCTATTTTTTCTTCATATCATTTAAATATTATACTTTTTATTTTTTTTTATTCATTTTAAATATTTTCTCTAACTATCAAAAATATCCTTGTAACTTTTAATATTTATAATATCTCCCTATATACAAACTGTCCAGCCCCTCGAGAAACTGCTACCACGACATAAACCTCAGCCCTACACCACCAAGACCAGCCACTGCATTTGAGTGGTTCCCGTCACACAGTCCGCCCGAAACACCTCATCCTCACTGCCAACAACCAGTGGCACCAAAATCAATCGGAAAACCACCTAGTTACTCCAGCCCACAGCCACCAGTTGCACCCCGCAGCCACTTCTCCTCCACGTTTTCAACCCACACGACAACCCAGTGGCGGCAATAACCTTCATCCGTCTAACAATGCCACAGATGCTCTTCTAACAACCACCTGACCAGCAAGCAAGCCAAAACCGAAAACTTCCTTCTCCCCAGCACAACCCAGCCATTGCCGGTGCACCACCGCTGTAAACCAAAAGAAAAAGCCCCTGTTTTATTATACCCGAAACAGAGTAATACCCACCCCTTGAACCAGCCACGACCTATCTCGGGAAAGCCATCGCACGCCGCCAGCCCCCACCTCTTCGTCGCCTCCTGCACAGACGGTGCCGCCGAGCACCTCGCGCCACTGATATCTCTCAGTAAGCCGAGCACTTCATCACCTGGACACTCCTGCACAGACAATGCCGCCCGAAACACCTCATCCTCACTACCAACAACCAGTGGCACCATAATCAATCGGAAAACCACCTAATTACTCCAGCCCACAACCACTTCTCCTCCACATTTTCAACCCACACGGCAACCCAGTGCCGGTGCACCACCCCTGTAAACCAAAAGAAAAAGCCCCTTGAACCAGCCACCACCTATCTCGGGAAAGCCACCGCACGCCGCCAGCTTGAAGAAGAAGACAACGGTGAGAGCAAAGCTTGAAGAAGAAGAAACAGATGATCAGCGATGGAGTCGAGAAGCGAAGTCGACGAGCGATGGAAGGTTTTGGTTCTGTCTTTCGCGCCAAGCAAAGAGAAACCGTGGGAATGATGAATGAGGGAGAGGGATGAACGAGGGAGAGGGTCTGAAATGAAATAAACGAAACTTAAATAAATGAAGAAAAATCAACGCACAGAGCCATGACAGAGGAAAGAGAAATGAATTTAAAACTTTTACATTTCTGAACAGTTTCCTCTACATGTAGAGTGAACACTGTAGTAAAATGTAAAACATTTTTAAAATACAACATCCGATGGAGGGCATTTTTGAGCACTTTTCTTTATATTTTAAAGAAATGTTTGTTTTACAATAACCAATGGGAGTGCTCTTAGGGACAAAACTCATAAGGCAGAAGACTTTAGATAGAATTGAGAAGGCTAGAGGGCTATGGGCTCATGGTCTTTTTAAGCCGTACTGGACTTATGTTTAATTAAGTAATAGTTTGTCCAGCTTGGGCCCAATTATTTTTTACTCAGTGTTGTCTTTTTATTTTTGTATATTTCCAGTTCATTTGTTACGTAATGGGATTTGGCCCTCTAGAGTGTCATCATTCTGTTGGGAATCCTGATATATAGGGTAGCTGTAGAACCATTTTGGAATTATTTGGAATATTATAGAGAGTTCTCTTTTCCTCTCTCATCTTTTTCTTGGAGGTCCTCACTCACAAAGTGAGAATATCATCATTGTTCTACTTTTAATAAAGGGATTTGTTACATTTTGGTATAAGAGAACCGATTCTGTGAATCTAGGAATTAAATAGTTACAGTGCCATGGCTGATGCGACTAGGCTAACAACTTCTGGATGGCCTTAATGCTTTGAAAAAGGCCACAAATGTACAAAAGAAGACTTCTAATGCACAAAATCATACCTTGGAAACTGAAATGTTGGCCATGAATAGACATGTGGAAGCTATCACACTACAACTTGCAGATTTAATCATAGGAAAAAAAAAATTGAAGGTTAAAATCTTGGAGAATCCTCTTCTAGAGGAGAGAGCCATGAAGACAGGGGCATTACACATGAAAGAGATGTCTAGACAAGGACAGTGTATTTAGAGTTTCCTGTTTTCCAGNAGCCTAGTCGCATCAGCCATGGCACTGTAACTATTTAATTCCTAGATTCACAGAATCGGTTCTCTTATACCAAAATGTAACAAATCCCTTTATTAAAAGTAGAACAATGATGATATTCTCACTTTGTGAGTGAGGACCTCCAAGAAAAAGATGAGAGAGAGGGGATTTGTTACATTTTGGTATAAGAGAACCGATTCTGTGAATCTAGGAATTAAATAGTTACAGTGCCATGGCTGATGCGACTAGGCTAACAACTTCTGGATGGCCTTAATGCTTTGAAAAAGGCCACAAATGTACAAAAGAAGACTTCTAATGCACAAAATCATACCTTGGAAACTGAAATGTTGGCCATGAATAGACATGTGGAAGCTATCACACTACAACTTGCAGATTTAATCATAGGGAAAAAAAAATTGAAGGTTAAAATCTTGGAGAATCCTCTTCTAGAGGAGAGAGCCATGAAGACGGGCAGTACACATGAAAGAGATGTCTAGACAAGGATAGTGTATTTAGAGTTTCCTGTTTTCCAGGGAGATGACCCCACTAGATGACTGTATAAGATACACAATTTCTTTAACTTTCATAACACACTACCACAACACAAGATCCGATTAGCCTCCTTTCACATACAAGGTAAAAATCTTGTTTGATTTCAAGACCTAAAGGAGTGTGGGCAATTGACAGGCTGGGAATCACTTGTCAAGGCACTCTTGGTTAGATTTGGACCAAATGCCAATGATGACCCCATAGAGTCTCTAACAAGGCTAAGACAAAATGGGATTGTTGAGGAGTACAAAGCAAGAGTTGAGACCCTACCAAAGAGATTAATAGGGCTATCTAAGCCTTACAAGCTCAATTGTTTCCTAAGTAGCTCTAGAGATGATGTTAGACTACTGATTGAGCCGAAATATTGCATATTTTAGATATTTAAAACCAATGTATTTTAAATTTCTCATGACATTATTATTGGTTTTAAATGGAAAAATAGTTAATAAGCATAAATTCGAGTTGTGATTTTTAAATTGATTAATATCATGTTTATGCTTAATAAGCCTGAGAATTTTCTTTTAATTAATGATCAGGAGGATTCGTCTCTTAAGGCCATAGATTTTGGATTGTCAATATTCTTCAAGCCAGGAGAGATATTCGGTGATGTGGTTGGAAGCCCATATTATGTTGCTCCTGAAGTTTTGTGTAAGCATTATGGTCCAGCAGCAGATGTTTGGAGTGCTGGAGTGATCCTCTACATTCTTTTAAGTGGAGTGCCTCCATTTTTGGGCTGAAAGCGAGCACGAGATCTTTGAAGAGGTTTTGCATGGTGATCTTGACTTCTCATCAGATCCCTGGCCTAATATCTCTAAGAATGTGAAAGATTTAGTTAGGAAGATGCTTGTCAGAGACCCAAGAAAGCGGATATCTGCACATGAAGTTTTGTGTGACCCTTGGAAGAAATAATCCGAGAAGCAGAAAAAATTAAACACGGCACTTCAATGCAGGAAATCACGGCAGCTACATGCAGAAAGTCTTTCAAGGCAGAATTCACATGTAGGAAATATCNATCCAAAATGGCTATGATCAAAAGAGTACTGGAGATACAATTTCATAAGTACAAGTAGTAATTTAAGTTAATTACTATATTATCATCGAAGTCAAACCTTCGCTTAGTCGATCGTATTCAATTAGTCAATTCCCGGTTCTCCTTTCGGTTCTATAACAAGATCTACCATTCAAAGTGGAATGGTAGTTGAGACTACCACAATGAAATTTGATTACAAATCTTAGCAAGTTAACAGAAAACCTCCACACAGGTTAATGATACATGTATAGCAGTAAAAGTATGAATGCATAATCAAAATCAAAAGTAATCATAGTACAACTTGACATACAATATAGCATAACTGACAAAACTTAAACTGAAACTTGAATTGAACTTGACTTGCTTAAACTGAATTGAACTTAAAATGAGACTTGACTTGACATGAACTTGATCTATGACTTGACTTAACATAAACTTGGAATCTTATTCTTGAACTGCTTAAACTCAACTTCTTGGGTGCTATATGGATTCCTTAGAGACATGTGTCCCTGCCGATTAACACATCACAACACAATTATTTGCATCAACTATGAGTGTGTTGTATGTGTCACACTAATTGTGGACCCCATACCTTGTGTACCACATTGACTGTGGACTCTAGGAGAACTGAATGTGGCTCCATCGGCGTTGGTGTCTAACGCGCTAATCGGTACAAAACTACAAGTACACAGTATCGTAGTTTTATAGTAAAGTGATAAGAATAGTATCGTTCTCAGGGATTGGTATCTTACTTTTGACAAATAGCAAAATTATACTAATCTTGATTTTATCTAGAGAAATCACTAAGATCTTTTGTAGTTGCAATTTAAATTAAAATAAATTTCAAGAAAAATACGCAAAGGAAATAAAAAAAATGATGTTCGAAGATCAAATTAATGGGAAAGAAAACTTCTAGGAAATCGATTTCACCTAATTCCTCACTATGCTTTACTCATCTAACTAATTTAATTTAATTCTTTTTGTTTATTAGCAAATATCTAATTCATCCAAAAGCCTCTTTCGATAGTTAATTGGAATTATTCTTGTTCATCAATTTACATAAGAATATGCAAATTAATAAAGCAAGAAAGCAATAAGACCAATGATTTAAATACTACATAGATTCATACAAGTCTTTCAATCTCTATATTTACATATGCCGAAATATTCAAGATCTATCCTATAATTCCCTTTTTTGATAGCAAATCACAAGATTAAAATATCATCTAATCAATGGCCAGTTAATTAGAATCAATAAATTCAGAATAAATCAGATAAACAAAGAAATAATTGCTTTAAATTAGCATAGACAATCAAGCATAGTTTGGAACTAGGTTACATCGTTTTTCTAGAATAAATAAAATTTAGTTCATGCTAAAAATGGAATTCAACATAAACGAATTCATCATAATTGTTCTAAGAATATTGGAAAGAAAATAAACACTAAAAAATACTCATCGCAGTTGCAGCTCGTCTTAAAAAATACCAGGAAATGATTCACTACTTCTCTCCTGTCTGTGTCCGTGTATGATTCTAGCGTACGTGCAATGCGTGGAACTCTCTCTCCAAAAAAGATAACTTGAATTCTTCTAGCTGTGTTTTTCTATCCCAAACAGTGTTCTCCAATCAAAAGTATGGCCATATGATGTAAAATCACTTAAATATACCTTGACGGCGGAAAAACACTACATCTGTAAATATGATGTTCGCTCGAGCGGCGTGTTAAGCGAGCATTGAGTGTTCAACTCTGCCTGATTTTGCTCGAGCGGGGTGTCAAGCGCGCATTGAGTGTTCAACTCTGCTTGAATTCACTCGAGCGCCCAATTCCTCCGCTCGAGCGATGTGGTAAAACTATAATATGAATTTCTGCAAGTCATCAAATACCTCCAAACTTACAACTTTGTTTGTCTACAAACAAAGAGAAAATAAAATGTTACTTTAGGCAATATCAACTAGACCCCATAGAGAAGTATATGAATTTAGATTTCATCACCAGTATCTTACTCTTTTAACATCAAAGATAGCAGGAAAATCAATCCAAAATTTCACAATTTGTCAAGCAAGAGTTAGGCGTTTACTTTAACCTAAAGCTAAGACCTTGAGTGTGTGTGTGATATAGTCAATTTAACCTCAAACCACCTGCAAACTCAGATAAAAGTAGAACAATTAGAATTATAAGAATTCTCTCAAAACTTAACCCCATAAGTCCAATCTTTAGAAATCCTCTCTACTAATGTCGTCAACACCAAGATCAGAGATCAAAAGGTTTTTAATAAGGTTGTAAGGACAGGCAACAGGGTGAGGGCTAAGAAAGAACTGGATATGGAGAATCAAAGCAAACTGGAAAAATACTTGGTGGAAAGAACAATAAAAGAGATATCCACATGATTCAAATCATAACTCTTTCTTGACAATATGCTCATACTGGTGATATTATTGTTGCTGTAATCAATTAAGTAATACCAACAACTCTTTTAACAAAATCTGAGGTGATACATACTCCTCTTATTGAGTTTTTTCTTCTTCTTTTTTTTTTTCCTTCTTCTTTCTATTTTTTTTCACACTTTGATCAAATAGAGCAAACATAATACGGATAATTTTCTTTGAACTAACTTCCTCTTTAAATGTAAATTTCCACCAAAGTATTTTCTCAAACTATAAAAGGTAGAATCATGGTTTTTCAGGCTTAGAGTGGGAATGGTTTATGTAGTTAAAAGAACACATAAAGGCTTATGTAAAATAAGGCTCATGGGAGTTGACTATGGAAATACATCATACAATGATGGCATGATACTTAGGACGGCTGGGAAAGCTTTTTGGTTATGACAAAGAAATGCCTAGATCATTTCTCTAATATTTGGTATCAACTAGGATTTCGCATCAAGGATCCATCAACGGATTCTAGAGCAAGGCAAGATTGAACTTCCCTCTTCTAATTAATTCAACTTCTTCTCTTCATAAGGAAAATGGAATAAAAGAAAAATGACTATGTGCTCAATTATGTTCAAGGTCAAAGATTTAAATTAAAGTATCCACAAAACTCCGCTTGACATAAAATAAATTTTTGAAAATTTTTCTCAAAACCATCCTCAATCACAAATTTCAGAGTCATAGAGAATTCAATCTTACTCCAATGGATGCTTGGTAAGAGAATCAAATAACTCAAGACTTATAAAACAAGAGGATCAAATGACTATAGGAGTTTACACCCCCAAAATTAAAGTAAACAATGTCCTCATTGTAATGTAAAAGTGAAAAAGATTGAAGAAATGAAAGGAACTTCCCTGGTTTCATGGTGAATCAGCCGTAGTTTATAATTTTCAGCTTTTTATTCATGCTAAACAAACCTGAATCAAAATCCAAATTATTAAAAATAAATAAATAAAGATAATAAAAAAATAATAATAAATAAAAGAATAAAAGAAAGATCTATGGGTTGCCTCCCATAAGCGCTTATTTTAAAGTCTACAGTCAGACTTTTCAATCTTCATCAATTAGGATCTCCAAGAGGAATAAATGCATAGTTCCTCTTCACTTGTTCTCCATAGTAGTGCTTCAATCTCTGACTATTAACTTTGAATATGTTCCTTGTCTTGTCTTTCAAGTCTATGGCTCCAAAAGAGAAAACTTTATCAATTGTATAGGGACCTGTTGTGATGACCCGCTTTTATGTGTATTTTTACT
>QGSO01001122.1:0-22702 GCA_011037825.1 Carya cathayensis
AGTGTCACTCTTGCTAATGGTTCTCTTGCTAAAATTACAGGCATTGGATCTACTAAATTCACTGACTCCATATCCTTGTCATATGTCCTATATGCTCTAAGTTTTCCTTTTAGCTTGTTGTCTATTAGTAAGATTACTCAAAATTTACAATGTTCAGTGACTTTTTATCCCTCTTCATGTGTTTTTCAGGATCTCAAGACGAGGAACAAGATTGGTACGGGGCATGAAGTTGGTGGTCTGTATTACCTTGATGGTCAATAGTCACCCACTCGAGCCCTTACAACCCCCTCATCATCTGCTTTTGAATGGCATTGTCGTCTGGGTCACCCCTCACTCTCTCTTTTGAAGTGCCAAATTAGGAACTTGGGAAGTGTGTCTCCCTTCTCTTGTGAAGCGTGTCAACTTAGTAAACACCATCGTGTGTCTTTTGTTCCTCGTATTGATAAACTAGCATCGAGTCATTTTGAATTGGTTCACTCTGATATATGGAGACCAATCAACATTGAATCAAACAAGTTCCAATATTTTGTTACTTTTGTTGATGACTACTCTCGTGTGACATGGTTGTTTTTTATGAAGACAAGATCTGAACTTCTTTCCATATTTCAAGTGTTCTGGAAACAAATTAAAACTCAATTTAACAAAAAGGTTCAGATTTTGCATTCTGATAATACTAGAGAATATCTATCTAGTATCTTTGCTACTTATCTAAGTGATAAAGGAATTGTTCATCAAACATCATGTTCATATACACCCCAACAGAATGGGGTGGCTAAACGCAAAAATTGACATTTGTTAGATGTAACCCGAGCACTATTGCTACATATGCATATTCCTAAACGTTTTTGGAGTGATGGTGTTCTTACTGCTTGTCATCTTATTAATCATATGCCTTCATCAATTCTTAATGGTTCATCTCCCTTCTCCGTCTTGTTTCCATCATATTCACCTTTTTCTCTTCCACCAAAAATCTTTGGATGTGTTTACTTTGTTCATAACCTTGGTCCAAGCTTTGATAAACTTGATCCCCGTTCTACCAAGTGTTTCTTTGTTGGTTATTCCCGGACTCAAAAAGGATATCGTTGCTATAGTCCTGCTCTTAGACGCTACTTCACGAGTGCTGATGTTACCTTCTTTGAGTCCATACCCTATTTTTCAAATACATCTTCGAGTGTTGAGTGTGATCCTCTACCATTACCTACTCTTACACTATCTCCCTCACACTCACCCGACCTTACCCAACCCTCCTCAGTTCCTTCCCCAGTTCCTTTACAAGTTTACTCACGTCGCTTGCGGCCGCCGACTCCCATGCCCCAACCAGTCGTCCCTCCATCTTCAGATCCTGAGTTGTCCAGTACTTCCGACTCTCTACCTATTGCTCTTAGCAAAGGTAATTATTCTTGTGTTACTCAACATCCTATTAGTAAATTTGTTTCATATCATGCCTTATCCCCTTCATTCTCATGTTTTACATCTCAAGTTTCAAAACTCTTTATTCCTAAGACACTTCAGGATGCATTATCTGATCCAGGATGGAGGACAGCTATGGAAAATGAAATGGATGCTCTTCATCATAACAGCACATGAGATCTTGTTCCACTACCACTTGGTAAACAACCTGTTGGCTGTAAATGGGTATATACTACCAAATTTCATCCTAATGGTTTTGTGGAACATCTGAAATCCCGCTTGGTTGCAAAGGGCTACACTCAAACCTATGGATTGACTACGAAGAGACATTCTCCCCAGTTGCCAAAATCTCTTCTGTTAGAGTGCTAATCTCTCTTGCTGCTAATTTAGACTGGCCCTTATTTCAGCTGCATGTAAAAAATGCATTCCTCCATGACGACTTGCATGAGGAAGTTTATATGGAGCAACCAACTGGGTTTGTTGCTCAGGGGAAGTGTCGAGGTACTGTATGCAAGTTAAAAAATGCATTATATGGTTTGAAACAATCTCCTCGAGCATGGTTTGAAAGGTTCTCTGATGCTGTATTAACATTTGGTCTTCACAGATGCCAAACAGATCACTCGGTATTTCACTTGCATAGTGATGCAGGTCACATTTTGTTGGTTGTATATGTGGATGATATTGTAATTACTGGGAGTGACTCTGCTGGAATTATTAGACTAAAACAATTTTTACATGATTAGTTTCAGACGAAAGACTTAGGCAAACTTAGATATTTCCTTGGAATTGAAATCAGTAGATCTAAAGAGGGCATCAACCTATCTCAGAGGAAATATGTACTTGATCTTTTGGAAGAAACCGGCATGTTGGGTGCACGACTTATTGACACCCCTATGGATCTCAATCGTAAATTCTTGAAAGAGGAAGGGGTGTTGTTTAGAGATCCAGGTATGTATCAAAGACTTATTGGGAAATTGAACTATCTCACCATCACTAGACCAGACATCTCTTATGCAGTGAGTGTACTGAGTCAGTTCTTACAAACGCCTAGGATCTCACATTGGGATGCTGTAATTCATATTCTTCTTTATCTCAAGCGAGCACCTGGCCTTGGAATACTATATCGACCAAATGGACATCTTAGGGTTGAAGCATTTTCAGATGCTGATTGGGCAGGATCTCCTTCAGATAGAAGATCTACTACGGGATATTGTACCTTTGTAAGAGGTAACTTGGTTACATGGAAGAGTAAGAAACAAACAGTAGTAGCTCGTTCTAGTGCGGAAGCTGAATACAGGGCAATGACACATACTACTAGTGAGCTGACATGGTTACAACACTTTCTTCAAGAGATTGGGTTTCCAGCTCCTATCTCTCTCCAGCTATTTTGTGATAATCAAGCTGCACTGCATATTGCTTCTAACACTGTGTTTCATGAGAGGACTAAACATATAGAGATTGATTGTCACTTCATTCGAGATAAGATACTAAGTGGTGACATTGCTACACCTTTTGTGAAGTCTGCAGATCAACTCGTAGATGTGTTTACTAAATCATTGTGTTGGAGTCGATTAAAACCTATTTGTTTCAAGCTGGGTTTATATGATGTATATGCCCCAGCTTGAGGGGGGAGTGTTAGAATATATTGTTTGTATGAGGGTATATGGGTAACTTGTATTTAGGGTATATATATACTTGTATGTGCACTGTGAATAATAGAATAATGAAGTCTCTTTCTCTCTCTTGTTTATCGTCTACAATACCAAATATCACAATATACCTGTAAAGGTACATTATAGTTTCTGCTCTCAAGTATCTAATGTTATAGTCTTTGTAGGTTATGTTTTTCCAATTATAATTTGTACCAACTATATACAAGAAAAAGTGTACATGATTTGCAAGTTAGAACTCTTTTGCATTGGGGGCTAAGAGCTGGGTACTGGTTTTTCTGAGAAAATATGTGTTAGTTAGATGACATTATACTTTCACTAGCCTGTTCGGTTGATTTTTGTGATACATGGTTAAACACATTGAATTGGCAAAAAAAATAATTCGAGAACAATAATAAACGACTATTAGATGCCAACTATTATGTCAGCGTAAGTTATTTGGACAATAGATACATCGTATAACTGTATAACGTAAGACCGACGTGGCAAAGTACTCACTGAATGGTGTGCATCAGTTTGCTTACTCAATTCTGTCACATATTTTGTACATCAATGTGTGTGGAAGAAGAGAGGGGGGGAGGGGGGGCAACTACTTCAATTGTGATTAATGAATAATGTTAAACTATTACCATTTGGTTATAATTTTTAGAAAATCTGTATGATCCATTTTTCTGTTGTGTTTCAGAAGCTGAAATTGGAGGATCAAGATTTTCTTGGAGAGGCCACGTGTGTTCTATCAAAGGTATGCTGCCTTGGGATCAATTAGGCTCGTTGAGAATGCATATGCTTATTCACTAAGCTGGTGCAAATTCATTATAAAATTATATCAATTTTCAGAATTTTTGTATTAAAAACTTCAATAGTGGAAAGACTACTGTGAGAGCTACTTCCCTAATTAAGTGATATATTAAGATATTAGGTTACCATCTATGCAGTTGAAAAGCATGTTGCAATTGCTGCCATTTTTTATCTTACTGAACATCAAATCCTTCCCCCCTCTTCCATGGCGCAGGTACTTACCAAACAAAATCGGAGTTGAACCCTTAATCTTCATGGTAAAATTGGGCATGTGGGTTTGAGGAAGTTAGGGGTACTCACCATCCATGCAGAGGAAACAGTTGCTTCAAGGAGGGTTGTTGAGATGATACTCCATTGTTCTTACTTGGATAACAAGGACATATTTTCTAAAAGTGTATGCATTTGCAAAGCAGATACCTTCAAGCTTTATGTTATGTATGCATGTATATTCGTTGTTTCTTTCATCCTTAAAATTCATCTCTCTATTCTAGGACCCTTTTCTAAGAATATCTAGAATTGTTGAGAGTGGAAGCTCAATTCCAATATGCAAGACTGAAGTGGTGAACAACAATTTAAATCCAACATGGAAACCCCCATGCCTGAATATGCAGCAGTTTGGAAGTAAGGTAAACTTGTCACCTTAAGATTTTATCACATGTATTATAGGATATTCTGCTGTTTGAATGACTAAGAAGATGCATGTGTTGCATGAAATTTGACTTGTTGCAGGATAACTCATTGATTATCAAGTGCTTTGATTTCAATAGCAGTGGCAAACATTCGCTTATTGGGTAAGTAGGAATTTAGTTGGATTCATTTTTGCTCGTTTTCCCTTGCTATCTGAGTTTAGTCTTTGGCTCTAAAGAAGATACTGTTCTTAAATTTACCTCATCAGTAAACTTCAGAAGTCAGTGGCCGACCTGGAAAAACTTCATGAAGGCAGAAGTGGTGCAAATCTTACTATAACATCTCATCATGGTCACAAGAAGGTACTTATTAATACTTGCGGTAGAATTTATTAAAATATTTCAGTTTATTCTTTTTATTTGAATGAGCATTTGTTCAATGATTCATCAATATAGGTTTTGAAGGGAGAGCTGCTTGTGGATCTATTTTGTGAGAAGGAACAATATTGCTTTCTTGATTACATTTCTCGTGGATTTGAGCTCAACTTTATGGTTGCGGTTGACTTTACAGGTAAGTAATTTCTAGATGACTATTTAGTATACGCCTGATAATTCATTTTTTTTTCTCTATTTTTCTGGTTGTAAATGTTTTGCCTGAATAAGACTTATTCATACTTTGAATTCGCCTGAATAAGACTCTTATTCATACTTTGAAAATTCAATTTTAATTTGTCCAACCTCAAATGGAAATCCTCGAAACCCAGATTCTTTCACTACATTGATCCTTCTGGCCAGTTGAATTCTTATCAGAAGGTGAGTCTGTGCATCCTCTGGTGCTTTGAACAGGGTTTTATTTTGACTCCAAAACTAGTATAGGTGTATTCTTTGGAACAAAAGATACAATATTGTTGCCAATGGTTTTTGGATAGATTGGCATGTCCTTCCAGACTCCATATCGAGTCACCCTATATGAGTTCATGAGTTGTATTTTCATTATGATATTGACGCTCAAATTTACCTCCCGACATATAACACTGACCTGGGAAACTAGCTGTTATCTTGATTTGGTTCATATATATCTTTTGTTATAAAGTTTGGTCCATAGACATGTTTCTAAATTGCTTTCTTTTATTTCTGTTATAACTCAATTTGATCAAGTGGCTTGTTTTCAATATCCAATTTGCTTTCTTGAGCTTTTGAGAAAAACAAGTTCATTTGTTCTGCTTTGTTTAAGGGGCCTTCTGTTAGCATGCATTTAAAGAAATTATTGTTGATGGCCGAAGTTGTTATCTGCTTGATAACTGAAATTTTTTTAAGGCTATAATGGAGGTTGGGGAGGTCATTCAGTTTTATAATTCTGATAGGCGCTTTCCTGGATGGGTTTTTGGTGGAAAAACATTTGATGGAACCATCTCACATTGCTTCAACCTGAATGGAAGCGCAGGTAGCTTTGAGGTGAGAGGAGCCCATTTTATAATTATTGCTTTGCTGCTTCGTCTCTGATGCAACATTTTGTTTTGATGTACTGGTGTTTCCCGAAAACTTTGGCCATCTTGTTTATCCTCCTGCAATAATGTAGTTAATCCTTGATTTTTATTTTATATTTTGGTTTCAACCTGTGTATCTCATCATTGTTTGTTCTTAAATTTATTTATTTATTTATTTTTTTTTTTGCTTTATTTGATTTTTTTCTTCCTCTACCACTTTTAGTTATGTTGGTCTTGAATAGAGTGTCATAGTCAGCGTCAACCAAGTAAGAAGTTGGTAAAAGCATTAGTTGAAAAAACATCAAGTATAGATAACCATAAAACATGCAAAACTGTTATATACAATAATTTTAGATATGCAATTAATAGGTTCTACAAAGTCTTTATAGTCCTAAAAACCTTTAAGTAAATGAAAACGATTAAAATCAAATGGATCGAGTTATCACCCAATACTCTTCATAATATTATGTTTTACACTCTACGGTGAGTTTTTCTTCCTTGTGCAATTGTTAAGATAATGAAAATGATACCGTTACAAGACTCACATTGAAATCAAGTGATTTGTCATTGTTGCATAGCATACGTATCATCCTTATGAAAACTACATGTTCATACTCCTTAAGTAACGCATTTAGCTTCTGATTTTCAATAGGTTGAAGGAGTCGAAGGCATCATGTCTGCTTATGCAAGTGCTCTACATAATGTTACTCTGGCTAGACCAACGTTGTTTGGCCAAGTGATTAAAACAGCTGCTCAAATTGCAAGCCAATCTGTTTCATACAATAGCAAAAAGTACTTCGTTTTGCTCATTATTACAGTAAATAGAATAGTTAACTTCATAATTTGATGCCTCTTTCCACCTTCAATCCTTCGTTTGGTAATCAAATAAATTAAACCTTTTCTAGGATGGAGTCCTTACAGACCTTCAAGAAACGAAAGACTCTTTGGTGAAGGCATCTAATCTTCCACTATCAATTCTTATAGGGGGAGTAGGAGGTGCAAATTTTGGACAAATGGAGGTATGGCATTGTTTTTCTAGAACTTGAACCTCCCCTCATGATTTAATCTGTCATCTAACTTAGTTTTTGTGGCAGGTCCTTGATGCTAATAAAGGATTAGTTTTTGTGGCAGGTCCTTGATGCTGATAAAGGACAACGATTAGAGAGCTCTACAGATCGTGTTGCTACATGTGACATTGTACAGTTTGTTCCAATGCGAGATATTCATGATAAGTACATAATGGCACGTGCACGTATGGAGCTAAAAATTGGGTCAAGATGCATGTTTCTTGATAAATTGAGGAGGGGGAACTGTCATAAAAGGTCGTTCTTGGTGCAATTCAACTAAGAGAGTGGTCTTGATACTGAGAGCCATAGTGGTAATGATGCACATAATTAACTGCTTTGGAGTGTTGGGAGAGTCCCCATGCTCACCTCTTCCCCATTCTCAGAATAATAAGCAAGAACTAATGTTTGCTTCCAGCCAAAAAGAAGATTGTTTGTTTCCTAAAAAAGGAAGTAAACTGTCTCATGCACGAATCAGAATATTGATCTTGTGGTGGTGGATGGTAGATCGGCAAGCAGCCAAATCAAAGATAAGGCACATGGTGGTCATAAGTGGATTGACAAAAACGAATTGAGAGTAAATAATTCCAGCAAAAGGGTGCCAGGGTGCCAAAAATGAAGGTGAAAACGAAGTAAAAACGAAATGAAATGACTGGAAAACACTTTAAGGACTTGAGGTACAAGCAAAGGAGAGTTAACTGCCGAGAAGAGAGCAGGTGGGGGGTGGAGAGTGCCACCGATGCCTGTCTTTGGTGGCGAGTGGCAGTATGTGTGGTTGTTTGGTACCTGAGGGGTGGTTGTGGGTGATCAAATGGTGGGGATCGATTCTGTATATTGTGGGCTTGTGTTGGTTGGAACCAGTCGAACAACAGTAGAACAAACCTCCAAGACTTAACAAACTAGAGACAAAAGAAGGAAGTAGATGAGGGGGGAAATTTTTAAAACAGTGGAGAAATGGAATGAGAAGATCTAGATTAGGGAGAAGAGAAAGGAATGAGGGAAAAGGGAGGGAGAAATTGGGATGTACTTCGTTCCTAGCTTTTTAGAGACAGTTTAGAGCTTTTTGTGGGGAGTGAGAAAGCAACAAAACCACATTGTTGATTGCAATGCCTAGTTAGATAATTATTCATTGATGGAGTGAAGAAAGGATTAAAGGGTGGGTTTGAACACCGAAATTGTATTTGACGGAGATGTTGCATGAACTACTGTTGCCACCACTGTCTTGGTCCTTTATTTTGGGTGTTTTTTATTTTAATTTCAACTCTTTATGGGTTAAACATTGACCGACCAAAAGTTGGCCAACACCAAACAGCTTGGCTCCTTCATTTACAACCCAAAAGTCAGTTCTTCATTTGTCCGTTGACGTTTGTATCGTCTGTTTGGGCCTATTGACTTTTGTATCAACTGGCATGAACAGTTTCCTTTTACTTTTATCTTATTGCAGCTGTTCTGTTTTTGCTTGAACTCCATCATTTTACTTTGACTATAACATAGTCGTTGTGTGGTATGTGCAGGTGGGCAGATTTATGTGGTCCAAGCTCCTTTGGAAGAGCTACCAGGACAATTCTTGACATACATGCAGTGTAGAGATATCAAGCCACGCCCTCTCCATGAAGCCCAAGCGTCTGGTACTCAAGTATATGTACCAACTCCACAAAAGATCTATATATATAAATATAGACACACGTTGGATAGGGTCAAATAAGGTGTGATACTACTGATCAACAGGCTTAACTGCCAAGGCTTTTTGAAGTCTGTCCCACTAATAGATTGACCTGCTTGAAAATAGGTGTTTCCTTTTTCCTTCGTGGGTGTGGGCAAGGAGTTACAGTTTTAATGCCAAGAAATAGAAGGGTATATCAGATTATTTGACGTCCCTCTCTCCCCCTCAAAAGAAACCCCCACCGAGAGCCTTTCCCTCTCCTACTGATGCTTGTCTCTTCTTTTGCTCCAAGTTCTTTTTTAATCCGCGTAAGCCATTGAAGGCTAGATACATTGTATTTCATCCATTCAACAATCTGTCAAAACCCCAAGGCCAGATACATTGAAGTTCGTACCCGGTTATGAAACCTGGGTTTCGTATTAACAGCCGATACCGTCCCGGGTTGGTATATTTACATATATTCTAGCATCCGTAAGGAGTCTAGACCATCCCTCTGCCTCTCTATCTTTTTCTCTCACACACACAGACGAATCCCTAGCTGCCATTCTCTCTCTCTCTCTCTCTCTCTCTCTCTCTCTCTCTCTCTCTCTCTNTCTCTCTCTCTCTCTCTCACTCTCTCTCTCTCTCTCTACTCTGCAATGCCGTAGCCCCTCCCATAATGACTCTCTCATCTGCTCTATCTCTCTCTCTACTATCGGTGGAAGTGCTTGAGGATGGGATTTGTTTGGTATGTTTTCTTTCTTCTCTCCATTTGTTTTGTTCTCTCTTTGTTGATTTTGATTTTGTTGCTATCTGCTTATGAATCTATAAACAAAGACTGAAGTCAATGGTTCATTATTTGTAGTTCCAAATATTTCTCTATAATATTTTTGTAGAAAATGAAAAGGAGAAGAATCTTTGGTAGATCTGGGTTTCTTTTTTTATTTTGTTAAGCACATATGAAGTATATGCTGTTATTTTGATTGATCTAGGTTTCTTTCTTTTTTTTTTTTTTTTCGTTAGACATGGGTATAAAGTATATCATCTTTAGAGATCTGTGATGATTTTGTAAGAGGGGCCGAATGATGTGTTCTTGTATATGATGTAAATGCACATAAATCATTTGAAACACTGAACACTTGGCTTGAAGAATTCCTTAAACAAATATCATGATGCCTCTCTAGCTACATTTTGTCTCTCCAAGGCGTCGTGTGATTTTTAAAAAAATCAGGAGTCCTAAACTGTTTAGTTTGCTACTTGGTGGAAATATGGTAGTAGGAAGCTATGAAAGTCTGTGACATCAAAGAGGGCACATGCATATGTTGTGGAGAGCTAATGTTATCAGGGGTAAAGTGGATGGATTATCATTATTGGAATCATCTTTAAGCAGAAAAAGATTACATCATTAAACTCTTGTGTAATTTTCTACTACATGATGTGTTTGGAAAACATATATTATCCAATATATGTTGTAGTTGCTCTGTCTCTGGAGATCCTTCTCTTACTCTTTCCTACCAGCATACTTGATTAGGAAATACACTGATCCTCATCTACAGCATACTTGAAAAGGTAAAAATGGCAACCTATAGGAGCTGGATTTGCTCCCTTTAAGATTCATTTATGATAGAAAAAGGTCTAATCCCACCAGTAATATTGTTCAACATGATCATAGAATCAGTTCAATTATACCAATGAGTAATCTTTTTAATGTGATTTCCTTTGTGGTAGTAAATGATATCTCTTTGCATTTTTACATTATGTGGTTATAACTTTTAAACTTTTCTGCTAATCATATCAAAAGTGGTGGCTTGTTTATGTTTTTCTTTTGATGAACTGCAGGTGGATAGCAAATCAAAATGGGACTATTCTTATGATGATAACAAATCAAAGTCCTTCCGCGATGTATATATATAATCAATGAGTATTTTCTGTGGCTTTCCTCTGTGGGAATATCATTTTCCAAGTAATAAATTTTATAGAGTAGTTTTTATTTTTTTAAATAAACATATATAGAGAGTAATTGTATCACTATCCTAACTTTTTATCCTATATTTCTTTTAAGAAATTTTCAAAACTGATTTTTCTTATGAATTTCATTTCATTAAATTAAAAAGTTACTTCTCATTGCGCTAAAATGTATGTACTCATGTTTTTCCATCATTATTGACCCGAATATAAAGAGGAATTTTAAAAATTTAGCTAAATTCAAAATTGTCAATGTGAATAAGGAGTTTAATTTGTAAACAATAGCAATGATCTATTCCACCGATCAACACCATCCAAGTGGCAAGTTTAACGTTGTACATGCAAAATTAGCTTAGTGCTTAAGCATGAAGATGTTCTAATTTTATTTGGAGTACTTAGGAGTCAAATTTTGTGAAACGAATTGCACCATTAGGTTCGTACGATTATTTATTATTTTATAGTGTAATGTTTACTTTTGCTTTTTTTGAAGGGGATAGTAACACTCGATGTGGCACCCATTTCAGTCGATTGTCAAATCGCTTCATATGAAACGGCGTCGTTTTGTTTAAATGAATTAGAAAAAAAAATAAAAGCCACGACGCCGTTTGGTGGGGAACGTGTTAGGGTTCCCCTTTCCCAGTTCCCCCCTCCCCCCTTTTCCCTATTCCCTCATTCGACCGCCCCCCCATTCTCTCTCTCTAGAGAGAGAGAGAGAGAGAGAGAGAGAGAGAGAGAGAGAGAGAGAGAGAGAGAGNCGGAGACGAAGAAGAATCCATCTAAATTATAAAACAAAATATAAATGTTATATGTTTATAATTTTAAGATCCCATACAACATCACAAGTTTGAAACATGGCAAACATCATACATATTACAAAACATCACAGCAGCTAGTTTGCAACATGGCAAACATCACAAGTCTAAGACTCTAATCTAAGTTGTTCACTCATCTTCTCTCAATTTATATAAATAATTAACAACCAGTCACAGATTCACAGATTATATATTAATAAACAGATTATAATTTATTAATTTATATATATAAGTTATAACAGATTCATATATATATATATAAGTTAATATATTTATTAAGATGAGTGAACAACTTAGATTAGAGTCTTAGACTTGTGATGTTTGCCATGTTGCAAACTAGCTGCTGGGATGTTTTGTAATATGTATGATGTTTGCCATGTTTCAAACTTGTGATGTTGTATGGGATTTTAAAATTATAAACATATAACATTTATATTTTGTTTTATAATTTAGATGGATTCTTCTTCGTCTCCGATTGATGTTGATACAAATGAATCTCAACCAACAATTAATTTGGAAGAAGATGTGAGAGAGACTCAAATATCTAAACCCCCTAGTGCCCCTACTAGTAGTACTTGTCCATTACCTAAGAAACGGAAAGGGACGGACAAGTCGATTGTATGGGATCATTTTACGAAGGTGGATGGTTGTCCTGTAGATGATCCGAAGGCTAAATGTAATTATTGTGGCAAGATGTATGCTTGTCACTCAAAGAGGAACGGAACTTCAACAATGCAAAGTCATTTGCCTTCGTGTCGTAAAAATCCTCATAAACGTGGACCTTTGGATAGGTATCAAAAAACATTAACAGGTGAGGCATCACTTGAGGAGGGGGTTGGAGAGAGTGATGGTAGTACATTAAGGACTCTTGTAACCCACGAATTTAGTGAAGAGATTGTGAGGTTGGCTATTGCAGAAATTGTAATTATTGATGAGATGCCATTTAGAGTTATTGAAGGACAGGGATTTAGAAAATTTGCTTGGTCTCTTGAACCCCGGTTTAAAGTTCCATGTCGTGTCACAGTTGCAAGAGATTGTATGAAGTTGTATGAATTAGAAAATGGGAAACTTAAAAAAGTGTTTAAAGATGGTGGCATGAGGATTTCCTTGACGACAGTTACATGGACATCAATACAGAATTTGAATTATATGTGTTTAACTATACATTTCATTGATAAGAATTGGAAATTGCAGAAAAAATAATAATTAATTTTTGTTTAATCCCTAATCATCAAGGGGATACCATTGGAAGATATGTTGAGTCGTGCTTGCTTGATTGGGGGATTGATAGAATATTTACTGTAATTGTTGATAATGCAAGTTCGAATGATACTGCAATTTCCTATTTGAAAAGGTTTTTGACAGGGAATGTGTTGGGGGTAAGTATATGCACATGAGATGTTGTGCTCATATATTAAATCTTATTGTGAGTGAGGGTTTGAAGGAGTGCAATGATGCCATTACAATGGTTAGAAATGCAGTTAGATATGTGCGTTCGCAAGATTAGAAAAGTTTAAGAGATGTGCAGAAAAAGAAAAAATTGATTGTAAAAAAAATGTTATATCTTGATGTACAAACACGATGGAACTCAACCTATTTGATGTTGGAGGCGGCTGAGAAGTTTGAGAAGGCTTTCAGGCGGATGGAGAGTGAGGATTATAATTTCCTCTCTTACTTTGATGATGGGCACATGGGACCTCCTAAAGTTACAGAGTGGGAGACAGTGCGGGTGTTTGTCAAGTTTTTGGAGATGTTTTATGAAGCCACTACTAGATTTTCTGGATCTTTATATGTGACAGCCAACACCAGTTTTTTAGAGATTTGTGATCTCCAAAATGAATTGATTATGCTGAGCGAGAGTACTAATACTTGTTTGAGGAGTATGGCCATTAACATGAGAACCAAATATGATAAGTATTGGGGGTCATTAGATAGGATGAACTTGCTCATGTTACTTGCTGTTGTACTTGATCCACGAAGCAAGTTGGGACTTCTTACTTTTGAATTGCAAAAAATTCATGATGAGTTCCGTGCTGAGGAGTTGGTTTCGAATGTGAGGCAGGTATTAGTAGATTTGTATGTAGAGTATAATGCTACATTCGGTTCCACCACGAGTATCCCAGTTTCTCAACCCCCTCTAACATCTAGATCCATGAATGAAGGTAATGGCAAACGTGAGACCAAATGGTTCCGGGAGTAGTATAGGGCATCTTCCGCAGCCGGATCTAGTATTACCAAAATTGAAGTGGATCGATATTTATCAAATGGTTGTGAGGCACTCAGCGCATCGTTTGACTTGTTGACTTGGTGGAAAATAAATGAGGCTAACTATCCTATACTTACAAAGATTGCACGGGACTTATTGGTCATGCCTGTTTCCACGGTTGCGTCCGAGTCAGCATTTAGTACGGGAGGTCGTGTGCTTGATCCTTTTAGGAGTTCATTGGCTCCGAGAACTGTTGAGGCACTTATTTACACTCAAAATTGGTTAAGGCATCCGTCAACACCCATTGATATCCGAGAAGCTATGGATAATGTGGAGAGCTTTGTAGTAGAATCGGGTAATGTTTTCTTTGTTTTCATTGTAATTTAATTTTGCATATTTTTTCATAATATGAATTCACTGACATTTAATATTTTATTCTTATTGGTTCTTATAGAGTTGACCGCACAATTGAATGTGACAAGTATTGATAAATGAAGATTGAAGGCTTGAAGCAATAATGAGTGAACATGAAGATCAATATTCTTAATTTTTTTCATTGTTGCTATGTTTAAGTCTTTAAGACAATTTGTTTTTATTTATTTATGTTATTTTTTTACTTACATTTTGCTATGCTTAAGACAACTTGAATTGTTTTCCAAATTTGTAATATGTAATACTAAATATCCAGTGAAGTTATTTTATTTATTTTTAATTATGTAGTAAGTAATATAGTAATTAGTTAGTTAATAATTAATATGATGAATGCTTTAGTTATTTATTACTTTTATTTATTTTTAATATGAGTGATGAATTTACAACGTCTTGTATGATGAATTGAATTATTAGTTAAGAATAAAAACTTAAAAAGATATTGGATGATGAATTTAGGAAAATATATATATATATTTATAAAATAAATTTTTAAAAAAAAAAAAGCCCAAAAACCTATTGGATAAAAGGCCCAAAACCGCCCAAGCCGACTTACCAAATTGGAACCAGCCGGTTTTCTCCCCCCAGCACGGTCGGTTTCGGCCGGTTTGCTTTTATTTACATATTATGCCGGTCGGTTTTCACCCCTAGTCCAAATCATAGGCACATTTGGGGAAAGTGTAGTATATTTGATACTAAGAAGAATTATGAGACAAAAATATAAAGGAATGAAAGAAAAATCAAGTATTGTAATCATGCCACTTAAGTTGAATCTGAATTTGAAGAGATATACGTGCGGTGTTAGGTCCAACAAGATTACACTTTGTCGTGATTCATGTACAAGTTAAAATTAATGCACTATTTTTAGTGGGTCTCATGATGCACTAATTTTTATCGTTGTTTGGTTACTATTTTTCCACCCATATGTATTGATTGGCTGTAAGTACAAGTTTTTTCTTTCGAGATTCTTAGTCCACCACTTTTTAGACAGCATTATTGTCATTTTTTATTTACTATTGTGTCTATGATCGAATTTCATAATTTGTTCGACTCATTTTAATTTAAAAATGACAAAAGTCTATTAAGCATGGAATTAGTTTATATATTTTTTAATAATCAAAACTTAAATTGAGATGTACCTAACCCTTAATTAAAAATAAAAAAGACATTTCTTATATGATTACAAGACACGTGACAATTTTTCCATACTAGTTTAAGAAGATTTTCCCAACTCTCATATTAAGAGGAAAACCTTTTCTTATTTAAAACAAAAACTTCTAATACAGATGAGCAATATTGAGGAATGCGATGGACAATTAAAATAAGAAAAAATATTATTTTAGCTAATTTATTCTAAAGTTCATAAATTCCGATGTGAAAACTTTGTACATGGTAGTGATATTTGTCAAATAACACACCCACAACATGGACATTCCGTACGAATTGTGACAGGAAAAAATCAAATCAAAACGCAATTATTTTGGTGGTCTTTATAAATATTATTTAGAAAATTGATAATAATGGAATAAAATGAAATGAAATAATAATGTGTTTGAATAATGAAGTGATCTTAGATAATTTGTAAATAATAAAAAAATTTTAAAAATAATAATAAAATATTAAATAGATAAATAGTAATTAAAAATAGTGAAAAGTAATAAAAATAATAATGAGATCATTTCACTATCCAAACCCAACATTAAATAGAGTAGAAGGGAATAGTAAATAGAATGTAAGGTATTTTGTAAAATAAAAATTTTATATGCAGTTATTTTGTACATTCTACTAATGTGATTAGTTGTGAATTAAAAAAATTGATCCAACCAATCATATCAATGGAGTGCATAAATAATACATAAAAATAACTATATATAATATTAGTTTTCGTAAAATTTGGATAATTAAAATAAGAAAGAAGATTAATTATTTTAGTTAATTTACCGGTGTATTACCAATCTTTCGATTGTTACTGTTTTATATTTTTCTATTTTTTTAATCAAGAACCAAGATAGAAAGACTGTAAAAGTCTTCAAAGTATAAGCTAGTAAAATGCAGTACATAATAATTTATTTATCAGATTATTTAAAAATCATTTTACGCCGCTTCATTTTAATAAAAAAATAGGTAGAAGTTATATTTTTTATTTATTTTAAAATAATTATCAGATATTCTCGTCTCATTAAATCTAATATCTTATAAATACTTAATTTATTTTTGTCTAGTAACACACCATAACGATGGACACCCATGTACGGATTGTGACAGTAAAAAATTAAATCAAAACGCGGTTTCTTTGGTGGGTCTGTTATTAGACACCTACGTACAGATTGTTATTTTTATATATTTTTTTAATTAAAAATTAAGATAAAGTAGTTGTAATACAATAATTTACTGGAATTTTTAATCATAGGTTAATAGTTTATATATCAGATTATGTAAAAAGTGTTTCAAACGTGAGAGTCAAATTTTTTGTTTTTATTTCTCTTTGTATTATATTAATTTATTTTGAAACTATTGTTAAAGACTCGGATCTAATATATTAAATCTAATAATTTTTAACTACTTAATTTATCTGTTTCTTTAAATAAAAAATATTTTGTCAAATATAACACAATGATGCAATTATGTACGGATTGTTACAGTGAAAAATCAAATCAAAACTGCTTTTTCAGTTTCCTAGGTCGGTTATCATTTATCATCGTTTGTCGTAATGCTTTTTCCAGAGTCAGTCATATTTTCGACTTTGCTGCCGCTCTATTATTAATGCAACTGATGGTGACGCCGTGCAGACTAGGAAACTCTTTTTGGTGGCGCATATCATTTCTAGTCTGTGGTGCTCATGCCTACTTCTTTATTTTCCTCAAGGAGCTGTACTAATAATATATTTTTCAAGGGCCACTACTAATAATGTATTTAACATTTTAGTAATTTCTTATGATTTATAATTTTAGCAGGAAGACATTTCAAATTCCTTAAGGTTCTGTTTGATTTCATTCCAATTTATTTTAAATTAATTATTAAAGAGATATATTATTATTATTATTATTTATTAATAATTTAGAAAGTAATTATTAGTAAATTTATTTATTTATTATTTATTTTTTTAATGAAGATGTTTAAAAAATACTTTCAAAATAGAAAAAATTATTTATACTAATATATATATATTTAGTGACCACATTTAATAATCTTTTGATGAATAATGATACATAATATTTTTTATAATATATTTCACAATAATACATTAAGTTCGGAATATTTTAGATAAAAATTGCAGTTGATTTGACTGTGCTACACTGTTGGTCACAACGCTTTTCAAGGTCTGCGACAATTTGACCAATTATCCGATTTGGTTTTTTGACAGCGTACATATAAATGAAAAGTTAAATAATTTATTATATTTTAATATTATTATTATTTTAAAATTTTAAAAAATTAAATAATTTATTATATTTTATGTAAAAATTAAAAAAATTATAATAATAAAATAAATTGATAGTAAGGTGATTTAAATAATTTATTAATAGTAAAAAAATTATAAAAATTAATAAAAAATATTAAGTATTAATAAATAGTAATCAAAAGTAACTAAAAGGTAATAAAATCACTTAACTATTCAAACTTAATCATAAATGGTGTAGAGGAGAATGGCGAATAGAATGCAAGGTACTTTACAAAATCTGGACAATTGAAATTAAAATAAAGATCGATTATTTTAGCTAATTCGTAAAATATACCGATGTATCGACCCATATGATTCTTCTGTTTATATACTTCTCTTTCTTTTTAATCAAGAATCAAGATTAAATGATTGTGAAAGTCTCCTTCAACTAGATAATGTAAAAATCTTGTGTCAAAAATAATTTCTCTTTTTTTTTTTTTTAATTTGTATTGTGTTGTAGTTATTTATTATAAAATGGTTGTTGAATTATCCACCGAAAAGGCAAATGTCTTTTTATCTTTTTTTTTGGTTTTTTTAGATATTTTTAAAATTTAATAAAAATATAAAAAAATCATAAATTAATTATAAAATATAAAATATAAAATATAAATATAAAAAAATAAAAATAGGGAATCGTTGCCATCATCGGTGACCATCATATGTCTACATAGCATTTTCCTTACAGATAAAAACGCGATTTTTCAGTTTGGTGGTCCTCAATCGTTTATGAAAAAATCTTCACAATTTCTTACTATTCACATACATTCTATATTCCACATTTTTTTTTAATTTTTATTATTTTATCTTTTATCAAATATTTAATATATAAATAAAAAATTAAATTAATTTTAAAAAAATAAATTAAAAAATATTAAAAAAAATTAAAAAAAATAAAATATAAAATATTAAAAAATTGTGTAGCATTCCTCATCATTTATCATCCTTTTCATAAGTTCATAATGCACAATGCTGGACACCCACGAACGGATTGTGACGGTAAAAAATTACATCAGAATGAAGTTTTTCAGTTTGGTGGTCCCTTATCATTTATCATCGTCTGTCATAATGCTTCTTTTCCAGTTACTTTTTTTTTTTTTTTTTTTTTCTCTTTTACTGTATCTTACTTTTTGTCGATCGGTCGTTGTAAACCATCCTATTTCCGACTTCTGCCACGCTCCATTATTCATTCGACCGACATGGACAACATGCAGTCTTGCAGATTATATTGAGGGCTTAAGCAGTATTTTCTTCTGAGATCCTGTTTGGGAGTGGAGTTGAGTTAGAAGTTAAATTAAATAATTTATAAATAATAATAAATTTAGAATAATTGTATCACTATCCTAACTTTTTATCCTAAATTCTTTTTAAAAAATTTTCAAAACTGATTTTTCTTATCAATATCATTTCATTAAAGTAAAAAGTAACTTTCTCATTGCTCTAAAGTGTATATACTCATATTTTTCCATCATTATTTGCCTGAATATAAAGAAAAATTTTAGAATTTTAGTTAAATTCAAAATTACTAATGTGAATAAAAAGTTGAATTTGTTAACTACAGGAACGATATATTTCACCGATCGACACCATCTAAGTGGCAAGTTTAACGTTGTGCATGTAGAATTAGCTTAGTGCTTAAGTATGAATATCTACTAATTATATTTAGAGCACTTAAGAGTCGAATTATGTGAAACGAATTGCACCATTATGATCGTATGATTATTTATCATTTTATGATATAATGTTTATTTTTACATTTTGAAAATGAATAATTACACTCAATGTGACACCTAATTTAGTCGCTTGTCAAATTATTTTATAGATGGTCTAAATTTCTATGTTAAAATTTGGACGGTGCTACTCCTACATAAAGGAGGCTACCGAAAGGCTTACTTAACAGGTAAATTTTTTTTTTTATTTTTTAAATTATTTTTTAAACTTTAAATATTTTTTTACAAAAATTTAAAATGAAAAATTATTAAAAAATATTTACTTAACTACTAAATAAAAAATATAAAAATAAAACCCACGTCGGTGGCCACCTTACGTGGAGAAGCAATCCCTCTAAAACTTTGTAGAAGATATGGTAACATTTGTCAAAGGAAAATACTAAGCTCACAGATGATTTCTACCGAATTATCTATGGATTTTTTTTTAATTTTTAATTTTTATTTAGTGATTAAATAAATAATTTTAAATAAATTTGTAACTTTTTTATTTTTAAAAAATATCTAAATAAATTTAAAAAATAGTAAAAGTAAAAAATAAAAATTTATAGTGATCGGTAAAGACCATCTGTAAATGAGAAATGACAAATACATAATATATTTTATAATAATTTACACAATATATATTATAAAATAAAAATATTTTTATAAAGTGATGTTAATTTTATAAAATTATTTAAAAAAATATTTATCCTTTAAATATTATTGTGTAAAATGTTATAAAATATAACGAGTGTTTATCCTTTTTCATGTGTAAAATTGTTCTGCGAACGTCGCAACGTCCTTTGTCAGCAAAAAACACAAATGGACACTCACGTACGGATTATGACAGTGAAAAGTCTAATCAAAACACAATAAATTTGGTGGGTCTTTATAAATATAATTTCTGATATGTGAGCTTTACTTTAACTTTTTTGTCTTTTTTTTCCTCCATTATGATTCATGTCAGTCATATTTTTGACTTTACCGCTCTATCTTTTTTGTCTTTTTTGTCTTCTATTATTATTCATGTCAGTCGTATTTTTAACTTTGCCGCTCTATTATTTTTTTTTTTTTTAAGAAATCTCCAGCCATATATTAAGTGTTAAATAAAAACAGAGTGAATATCATGTCCACTATACAGTCTGGGATCAACAGAGCGTTCCTGTCTGGTTTATGAGTTAGTACATTTGCTTCTCTAAATATATGTATAATTTTACATTTTTTAAAACATTTGAAACTAGCTCTGATTTCTGATATTATCAAATCAAAATAACCATGTTGTTGTTGGGTTGCTTCTACAACTCCTTCTGAGTCACCTTCCATTACAAGCTTTCTCATACTCAGATAATTACCAAATCTGATAGCTGTGAGAGCCGCTATTACCTCCGCTTGTTGGGGGTCAGAGATGAAATTTGGTTCTTCCTCATATAAGCCAGGAAATTGCCTTGTTCATCTCTCACCACTATGCCAATCCCAATGTTTGTCAACTGCTACAACTCCTTGCCGCTCTATTATTGATTCGACTGATAGTGACGCTGTGTAGACTAGGATACTGATGCTCTGTTTAAAAAAAAAATTATTCTAAATAAGCAATTTGGGTGTTATCGACACTTTCTTATAAATAAAAACTTTCTACTCATTTTAATCTACAAATAATTACGCCAATAGAAAAACTCATAAAAAAATGAACTTTTGAAAAAAACCAGCCAAAGGTTATCCATCATTCCTTCATATTATTATTTCTTGTAAAATAATATATTTGTTAAAGATTTACAATACGGTATCTTTTGCCTAGTTTTAGTCGGAAAACGGTTGGAATTCCGAAAGTCCCGATGTCGAGATACTTCAACTCATGTTATCATTCTAAAATCACTTAAATATATATATATTTTTAAATTTTAAATCATCATCTTTTTATATAATTATTATCTAATTATTAAAAAATTTTTAATATAATTTTAAAAAATTATTTTTTTAATATCTTAAAATACAATAAAATTAAAATATTTTAATTTTATAATATTTATATTTATTTTTTTTTATCATTTTTTAAATTTTGATAAAATATCTTAATAGAACTATTTTATTATTAGTATAACTTATTTTATTATTATTTTTAAAATTTTCCGATATTTAAAAAAAAAATACTTCAGAACCCCGATAATAGTTCTCGAGTATTTGTATTTTTATTTAGTGATTAAATAAATTTTTTATTGATATTATAAATTTTTTTTAAAAATATTTAAGATTAGTTTAAAAATATTGAAAAAATAATAAATTATTTTATCGAAATCAAATTGGTACGAATCGGTGGCTCTACAGCTACTTAACTCTATGAAGCGATATAATAGACAATACAATCATTTATCATCCGTCATGACTCATTATACATCTTTTTCAGTTTTTGCTTTTTCCTTTTTCCTGCTTGATCACATCGATCGGTTAGTCGTCTTCTATTTCAATATAAGATTATAAAAAAAAAAATTATAAATTTAATATTCCCTTTATAATTTATAATATCTATGTATATCACTCTTTTTGGTGGCTCATATCATTTCTAGTCTGTGGTGCTCATTGCAACTTCTTTATTTTTTCAAGGACCTGTACTAATAATATATTTTTTAAGGACCAGTATTAATAATGTATTTAACATTTTGGTTTATTCAAAAAAAAACATTTTAGTAATTTCTTATGATTTATTAATTTTAGGTTCTGTTTGATTTCATTTCAATTTATTTTAAATTAATTATTAAAGAGATCTATTCATTTTTTAATTTTATTTAAAAAATAAAATTATCTCAATTTATTTTATATATTTTAATCTAAAAAATTAAAATCATCTCAACTTAAAAAAGTTAAAACCCTCTCAATAAAATTTATAAAATATTATTATTTATAATTTAATTTAATTTATCTCAACATCTTAGTTAGAGTGATTTTTCCAAACTTTACTTTGAAGAGATATATGTGCAAATGTTGGTCTTACATAGAAGATTGCATATTGGTTATGGTATGTAAAAATTAACGCACATTTCGGGTAGGTCTCATTACACTTATTTTTGTCATTCACTCATGCCATACATTACATAGAATATAGCATTATTGCTTACTAATTACGTATTAATTATTTTATTTATAGACTATACCTGACACATTCATAGCAGCTGCATATTCTCTCATGTATAGATAAATAGTAGTGGTGTTGTTTTGCAAATTGAATAAATTGTCACGTGTGAACATAGAAGAAATATATGTCTTTTTTTTTTAATAGACTTTTGTTATTTTTAAATTAAAATGAGTTGAAGAAAATCTGGCCTCCAACATAACTTAATTGAAAATAAATTATGTTATTCCGAAAAAATGTTTGAGTTAAGTTGGATTAAGCCAAAAATTTGTGCATGTGACAAAAGTTGAGAATATTAAAAATGACTAAAAAATCATACAT
>QGSO01001124.1:0-69539 GCA_011037825.1 Carya cathayensis
GGCTAAACCAATCTGGAATCCAATTTCCAGAAATTCTAATGCCACCTAAAGTTCCCTCAACATGTTCCTATTAAATTTAACCAATAAGCAAATAAATTAGGCCTCTTGTTTCTAATCAACGGACTTGAGAAGATTTATATCACCTTGATAAGATGATTGTGACTGTTGCAAATCATAACATTATATTTGCATATATGGCATTCCTAAACTCAAATACCAAATAAAAAAAAATTAAAAACAGTATAGAGAAAATGTCTCGACACCACCTCTCGGTGGCAAAGCATTTTCCATATCCATTAATACCGGCAAAAAATGAGTGGTTGTAGTTGCGGGCGTCGACGTGATTTTAAAAAACGAAAGGATACAAGCTGGTCATGAGTGCCAGGGGCCCAGTATGCAATAATTCTTATGCGCGATTACAACTTAGCCGGATTGTAATCAATCCAATTATATTCGTTTGGAAAAATATTAACCATCCAATTATATTCGTTTTTTTTTAATTTTTCTTTTTATTATTTCTTTTTATTATAACTTACTTCCTTAAAGCTTCTTATTATTTCTTTATTATTTTAGTGTATTTAAAATTTTTTATTTTTATAATTATTTATAATTATTTTTTTTAACATTTTGAATCATTAAGAAAAAATAAAAAATTTCATTAATAGTCACTTTTTTAACTATTAAGTAAATAAAAAAATTAAAAAAATAAAGAAAATAATAAAAAAAAAGTACTAATTAAGAGAGTACATAATAATAAGCCTATTATTATTCGAAATGGATATACTCGATCAAATAAAATGAACGGTACATAGATGACCGATTGAAAGTATAAGAAATGCTTTACTTACGAAAAACTTATATGAAACTAAATTTATAAATTATAAAGTTATATTATAAAATTATATCTATTATTTAAAATAGATTTAATCTATTACATTAATTTATAAATTTATTTTTATAAAATTTTTTATTCTTAAAATACATACGAGCTTAATATATATTTTATATTTATTTAATTTTTTTAAAATGAATACGTGACATTAAAATTAAAGGATTATTATGTCCAAAATTTTCCTCTCCTCCATAGGTTGAACGTTTAAGCTCATTGTATGACTGGTGGCCTTCACCTTTTGGAGGACATCCGATCGAAGGAAAAGTTAAAAAATTTCGTCGGCAAACAGAGAACCTTACCAATCCACTTGATGGGGAAGTCTGTGGACACTGCAATAATTAATATCTCAAAAGTGGATAAGGGAAATAAGAGAAACTTCTGGATACTGTTATGAGTTCAAAAGTCTTTACGATACTAGCCTCCCTAGCTTATGAATTAGAACAAGGGTGCGGCTACTATGCCGCTGGACCATACCACTGGACGATGTTTTTTTTTTAATTTGTTTTACATTTTTTAATTATTTTTTAAATTATTAAATTAAAAAATATATATTAATATATTTAAAATCACTTAATTAACCATTAAATATTAAAAAAAGGCAACGGTCACGTGGAACGATATGCTCCAGCCGGCATACTAGTGTTTCTTTTAGAATAAAATATTTTTCTTGCAAATTGAATTAGTCATGATCCATAGTGACGATGGAAAAAAAATTAGAAATAACAACGGGTGTTATTTACTATTCATATAAGTTTTGTGCCGAATCACAAAAATTTTCTATTTGTTATTATGGATATACAAACAGACAACTTCAATGTTGTAGATCTCATCCCATTTTTTTTAACTTAATCCTAGTTGTTTCTCTTTTTGCCCGTTGTTACTTCCTATTCTTCTGTTTTTCTTTCCTCTGTTATTTTTTCCCTCCATTTCTCATTTACGTTACTCACCTTCATTTCTTTCTCATTTCTTCTATTTTTCCTCCTTTCTCATTCTACTTTATTTTTTATCTTTTCTTTTCTCTTTTCCACTTTCTTTCCCCTTTTCCCTCATTTCTCTCTCTCTTTTCTTTTTTCTCTCTCTTTCCCCTCCTCCGTCTTTTGTATTTTCATTTTCCTCTTTTTTCCTAGCTCTTCCCCTCCATTCTTTCTCTTTTATGTTTTCTTCTCCCTTTCTTCCACCCTCACACCTTATCTACTATTTTTTTCTCTCTTTTTCTTCTTTGCCTCTTCCTCCCCCCTTCTTTTCCTTCGATTATTCTCACCTTACATTAAGATATATATGTATTCCATGATGACTTTCACACGTCCTAAATGGGAAAAAAAATGCAATGCAACCTCAAGATATTATATTTTAGTAAATTGGTATTATGTGTTATTAGCTTATTATATTAGACTTATTAATTATCTCTATATTAGTCTCTAATTTATTTCTATACAAGACTTATAATATAGTGTCTAATTACATATTATTATACTTTCTTAAATTAGTATATGTGTTATTAACTTAGTATACTAGACTTATATAAATACTAGTATCTAACTTATTCCTATACTTAATTATGTATGGTAATAATACTATGATATTTAGGTATACTAAACTATCATTAGTTTATTTTATATTATAGTATAAGTATATTATTTTATAATAATTAGCTTATACTAGTATATTATTAAATTTAACTATATAAGTTTAATATAGAAATGGATGAATTGATTGTAATTGAATTATTGTAAGAGGATAACAAGGCCAACGACAAAAGAAGATCATGGGCCAGTTTCTACAAACAACAAAAGAAGGCCATGGACCACTAGGAGAACTTAATATTACAAAAGAAAATAATTTAGCTTGAGGCCCCTCTAGCTTAGTCCAAGTTGATTGGGTTCATAACATTGTTCAGTCCTCAAAAAAAAAAAAAAAAAAAACCTTGTCCTCAAGGTTTTGAGTAGTGATTCACTCTTGGTTAACCAAGTTTCCTGTGTATACAATTACTGCTAGTAAAGTTCCTTTCACATGGGTCATGAACATCGATCTTGGTGGAATCTTCATGTAATGTCCAAGTTTAAAGACTGCTAGAAGGGTTAGAGCTTGAGTCATGCTGATGTATTCATACACCTTGAAGCACATGTTAGCAACGGAACGCTTTGTGTATATGTTCCCAATAGTTCCCAATAATGTACTCTGTTATAATATTCAACCTTGGCATCTGGTTTATGGTGGCAACAATGATACCAGTTGGGAGAGTGAAGAAATTGGTAGTGCCACAAGCTAGTAGGACAACCTACCAAGGCAATTGAGGTGAATCATTGTAATGCATGCAAGCATACATTATAAGAACAATGTTCAACATAAATATGACAATAAACCACCACGTAGGAATTGATTTGCAATTCTTCCTAAGCTTGGTATGTAAATCTTACTTTTTACTCCCTTCAAGGCCTTTTACCGTGCTCCTATAAATCACTTCCACCGAATAGCAGAACATGCACCATAGTAGCAGTAAGTGTGGCAAAAACCAGTTGGCTATTGCATGAGTATGCAGTAGAAGAAATGGGTGCTGGAAGCATGTCTTGTGGGACCCACTACCAGATGTGTTCCATCTTGGAGTTATCTCTATCATATAAAACTTATTGTGTCTCATGGACTACCAACAAATGGATTTGATTAGAGTGAAACTGTACTTGAGTGTCACCCTTCATCATTGTCATCACAGCTCTATCAAGCCATTCAATAACTTGCTCATCATCTATCTTGAACCCAAACAACTCTTTTCCATCATCATTGCCTTTCATAAAAGATACTGTACCATCTTGCAATTTACCAATCAATTTCACTTTAATAACAGCTTCATCATTTGGATGATCATACCCCTCTGATTCCTTCAAAATTTTCTTAAATATCCCACCGTCCTTACATATGCCCTTGACACTAGTTTAAGACCGCAATTCAACATCCAAAAGCAAGGTTGCATTAGGAGGAATGGTGGGAGAAGAACCATACTCGCCATAAGCTAGCTTGGGAGGAATTGTGAAAATGGCGTTTTCACCTTTCTTCATGGTTTTGATACCTTGATCCCATTCTTTAATAACTTCTCCTTGTCCAAGAGTGAACTTGAACGGCGTCCCCCTATCGCCATCTTTGGTGGCACTTCCATAGCCACCACTGCTAGATGTGGGTGAACCTAACTTGTATATAATTCCAAGGGAAGAAAGTCCAAAGTACTTATCACGGTTTGCAGCGGCTTTATTTCTAACTTCTTGTATTTTTTTCCTTATTATGGAAAGGGCCACAATGTTTTCCACGTTCTTCCTCACATTTATTCCCATATCCTTCTCGTTTGGCTCAACATATTCAAAACTTGAGAGTGATGAGATTTGGAAAATATGTTTTATAATGTCATCAATTGCACGTTCAGATCCATGTGCTACCAAATACTATATGACAACCAATGCCTTCTACAGATGGTGCTAGTCCTTGCCAGACTCAGCCAATCTTGTCCACAAAATAGACATAACCATATAAAATTCAGTAAATTTCTTTGTAGCCTATGCTATCTCTACTAACACGGTGCCATGAGGACCCCAAGGTTCATTATCCATTGCATCTTGGGAACCTTCAAGTTCACCTCCCTCTTTGTCTCTTGAACAGTTTGATAAAAACCCTTTATGAAATCTGTGCTCGACAGATCTACAGAAACTTCCTGAAACAAAAGGCAGAATGAAAAAGTAGATCTTCTAGATCTGGGAGAGTCGCATAGAAGGATAAACGTATATGGATTATCGAATGGCCACTTATTTGTGGTGTCCTTAATCCTGATTGTCTCTAAGAACACCACAACACAGGTGTCTTGATGCCAAGCAAGTAAAACCTCAAGCCTCGACTAGTGCCACACACCAAACATCCAAGGCGGCAAATTTCATACATTAAAAGCTCTCAGATCAACCTTGAGCAGAGAGTGAGAGGAGGCTTCCCCTATGTCATTCCATGCTCTGCGGATTTGAGAAGGAGTGCAAATGCCTGGGTAAAAAATCCACCACCCAATTACTAATTCGATCAAGAGTGAGTGTGAGGTCGTTGAGCAAGACGAGGGCTCGGTGACTAGGGAGGTTCTTGGGAGAGAAGAGGGTGCATATAATGGGATGAATGGGATCAAATCTTTGTGATGAAGAAGAAAATGATTATAAATATGGGATTTGATGAGGTTTGTGAATGTGAATGTGGCAGGTATGTTTCTTACTCTTGGGAAGGATTATTCTAGGGTTAGGAATTAAGGATTTGGCATGGAGAGGAAAAAGGGAATTTCGTTGAGGTAAAATCCTGTGGGCATCCTAACAATTTCTTCCACCTCAATTGCATTTTTATGTCCTCCACTTCATTTTTGTTGAAAATTTCATTGAAGTCCTATGCAGTTTCAAGATGAGGTTATGGAATTTCATTTGTTTCTTCTATTGAATCCCTAGCTACTTCCTGCTCTTTGTTTAATTTTGTTTAGCTGAACTCTTCACTCCTCATATCAAGAAAGAGATACACATCTTCAATTATCTTCGTCTATGTCAATGTAACCTCTCCGTGCCTCAAGTTTTGTTGCTCCAATGGATATATATTTCTTCCATATGCGTATTCAATGTTTAGCTTCATGTAGTAAATGGTGTAGGAGGGTTCCACCAAGATCTTTAAGTTTCTACCATACACAGACTTTACTACTAGAACCCGTTCTCCAGGCTCTCTAAATGTTTGATCATAGAGTGCTTGATAATAATTCTTGAAACAAAATTGTAGTTATGCATCACTCAACTCAGCCATAAGAATAAGTGGCTCTGGATACCACTTATTATGCTTCTAATAATGAATGGAGAAGTAACCATTGTGGATTCAGAAAGTGTAACAGAAATAGATAAACTGATTTTAATTCAATTACTGTAAAAGGATAACAGAGCATTTCGAGGAAACTTAGGCCTTATTCACTTTCATAAAACTCACATCTCATCTCATCTCATCTTAATCAGTACAACTTTTTTAAATCCTCATACAAAATAAAATAAATAATTTAATTTTTTCAAATTCCAATACAAAAATAATCTATTATACTAATATTTTATTTAACTTATCTCAATTTATCTCATCTCGTCTCTGAAAACAAATGAGGCTTTAACCTCCGAGAATACAAGAGAATTCTTAATAAGCCTTCAGATAATCACTTCCAGACCCTCCTCCCCATACATATGCTACTCAATCTAGAACAGAGACTAAGAACATGCCAACAACAAAAGAAGGCCATGGGCAAGTTTTTACAAACAGCAAAATAAGCCCATGGCCCACTAGGACAACTTAATGACTCGATAGAAAAAAAGAAAATAATTTAGCTTGAGGCGTCTCAAGTCCGGTCCAAGTTGATTGGTTCATACATTGAGCTGCCAACCACCGTCTACAACATATCCAGTTTCTAATTACACCTCAGATTACTGCAGATAGTGCTGGCATCACCAACACAGCAAGATCCGCCGTGAGGCCCCCCTACTCTTCGATGTCCTGCTCTATTTCCCTCTTCTTCTCTCTAACCTGGAGCCACCCTCAACTCTCAAGCTTGAAAACTCCTTGTCTCTGCTGTTGTGTCATTCTGTGTTACATTGTGCCGACCGCTGGCTCCAAGGTTCCAGACCTCTGTTCCACGGCTTTGTTTCAAGCTGTGTCTTCGTTAGATTCCCTCTTGTCAATGGAGCCTGTAATATATAATGAAAATGGTAAGATCAGATCTATGAAATGAAAATGGAAATAACTTCATTCATTCAGCGATTGCTACAGATAAACTGGGTATTCAAGGAACCCAGACCACCCAAAAGAACAATATTCAAAGGCTTACAATTTTCCAGATGCTATTCTCTTCCCTGCCCTTCATTTATATACCCCCTTCCCCTAATGTGAATAACAAACTAATGCTCTAGTAGACACTGACGTGTCCTGAAATAACAAAATCACAATAAAGGAAATAAAACAAATAACAATAATTCTAGAAGAAAAGTAAAACGTTGTGCTTCAATCCACTGCAATTGAAACGGTGCAGTCCAATATGCTGTTGATGCGGCGTTGCATACTAAGAGTTAAAATGGTTTGCACCAAACGGCACCGGCTTGCATCAGATTCATAACAGTCTTTTGGCTTTCCCTGTTTCGGTTTTTCTACATGTCTTATTTTCTTTATTTTTCACTTTGTTTTTCTACAATTGTACCCATGTTACTTATTAATTACTTTGTTAGGCACATCTAAGGCCATGATTGGTTGGAGAATTTTAAATGTTTTTTCTTTTAAATATTCTGTGCATTCTTTTTAATTTTTATTTTTTAAATTCAAAATTCTCAAATATTCTCTGTATTTTTTAGAACCAAACACAAACATGACCTTATTAGTTTTTCAGAGCATGGAAGGGTTACAATAATGACAAAAACTGCACTTGCTTTCTCTTGGTGGCAACGTAAGGGACGCGCAAGGACTATGGCAGGCTTTTGATGCCTAAAGATAATAATGATTGTGACTATATTCTAGCAAAAGCTTAAAGTGGTGATTATATGCCTAAAGATAATAATGATTGTGGTCATTATTTAGTTGTTTAAGCTATCTGACTAAATGATTTAAAATTCAAAGGTTCTTTTCTCAATTTCCTCTACAGTATTGGGAGGACTGTCCTGTTTTAATGGAAAGATAAAACATGAGTATCTGTAACAAAGAAGATTCATAATTAGTTTCACCAACTTGCCATTGTAGCAGAGCAATATTTACCTAAAAATTAGTGCACTTCAACCTTTGGAACAAAAGGCAAAAGTACAGTTCTAACTTTATTCATCCAATGACTTCATTGCTCCAATTCAATCTCCTCATGTTCATTGGTCTCCTCATCCACAATTTGATTGTTGATAAAACAGGGGAACAGAAAACAAAATTTGAAGATTCCACCGAAACATCCATCTTCATGCAGCACACGTGGATGATTTTTCACTCTCTCTTCATGCTTTTCTATTATATGGCTTTGAAGAATACCAAATTTGAAGTGCAAAAAATAATACCAAATTAAGCTATGTTTTTATTGAGGCCTAAAACAGGGCAATGTCCCAAAAACAGCACAGAGATGCAAGTAAAATTAAACGTACATACCAAATGAAGCTATGTTTTTGGTAGCAATACATTGTGAAGCTTCGAAGAAGCACCATGGCATCGAGTATGAAATGGCTATAAGTGAAACAAAATCATCATTCCAGAAACAAAATTAAATGTACAAAGTGAAAGGGAAAAAATATAATACGCAGAGAGGAGGAAATTATAATTGGCAGAGACTTATAAAATATTACTTGAAAATCAAAGGAAGAGGGGTGACTTACTTTTATTCTTGTATACCACTTTGGCTCTGCAACTTTTCTATAACCGCACCATCCCTTTACAACGAAGATCAAATTGAACTCGCAAATTGTCCAAACCCGGTAGTTTAAAAGATTTTAAATTGGAGTACCCCACCCATACAGCGTGTCCAATCCTATTTCCCTTGCGGTACCAATACTTATTAACCAATTGTACCCCTTCAATACGGCATACATGATCTGACCTCTTACTGGTTATCTTAGCATTACCATGATCAATTGTACCATCCATTGAAACATCTTTAAAAAGTATTACGATATACAGTACAATTCCGTTTATCTCCTCCAAATTGTGCAGCCCCTCGATATCCATTACCCACTCTACTTCTCCCCTTGGTCTGACATAATCATCTGGCCCCTTCACAATTCCATTATCTTTTAAAAACTCGTGAATATTACTGAACCACTCTGGAATCTGATTTTCCGAAAACAAAGTAGCATCATCTTCATATTCATAGACTCCCTGTTAAACATCAAATATCATCATCAATTTAATTTAAGCCATACATACTATTAAAAATGAGATCACACATACATACATACCTTCTACAATAAAGGAATTTGCACTCTATCATTCCATATATTCTCATGCATTTTGTCCAAATCAGTTCTTCGTAGCGATATGATGTGGCTTCCATTGAGTTCTAATATTTTTAATACTTCCCAAAATATTTCTACTGACTTGCATCCCCTAACATCTACTTCTGTTATATTTGGTAGAAGCTCTAGTATTTCTTCAAGTTTACAACAATAGCTCAAGGAAAGAGATTCGAGGCTCATAATATCTTTGATGCTCGTGAGAAGGCAAACATTATACGTGGACGATAGATATAAATGAAGCAAACTGGCAAAGGAGTTAAACATGGTAAATAAACTAGATATTGGAAAGAAATTTGTTTCTAATTGGAAACAATTTTGAAGATTCAACAATTGTAATCCAGTGCTCCCATTGCTTGAATTCGTTGGAGACTCCAATTCATGGAGTCGTTCTTCATGTAATGACATCTCCTCTTCCATTTTTGTAGACTCAATAGCCAGAAGGGAGAGCCCATCATGCATCATCTTTTGTTCAAAATTTGGACAATTACCACCAATCTCGAGCCAATGTAAATGTTGCAGGCGAATGCAAGCAATTGGGAGACACATAATAAAGATTCAAGTCATACTAGGTTCCCGATGGATAAAGGTAGCTCTTCTATTGCGGTGTCACGTAGATTCAATTGAATTAAAGATTCCATTTTACACTCGATTTCAGGAAGATAATGAATGCTTGGGCAATCCTGAAGACCAAGATAGCATAAAGATCTCAAATTGAGGCTACTTGGAAGGATTCGGAGTGTAGAGCAATGAAAAAAATCCAACATAGAAAGATTTACCAAAGATCCAACGGAATCATGCACCTCAACTAATTTTGTACGAAATTAGACAGCCAATTCCTTCAAATTTGAGAGGCTTGAAACATCCGGAATCTTTTCTAAAAATTCACAATTTTCAAATTTCATAATCGTCAAATTCTGTAAAAGAAAAAGAGGAAAAGTTTAGCGGACTTTACTACATAATTCAAAGAAAAACAATTGTTGATGATTATAATTGTGTACATACCTTTGGCTTGAATCCATCCCCTAACTCCTTTATGAGGCTATGCTGCATTCTCAAAATAATGAGATTCTTCCCTTGAAAATTAGGAGGCAAATATGGTGAAGGATAGTTATTCCAATCAAGGACACTTAATTTCTTAGAGAAATAATTGGGTGCACAAGAAAAACGTGCATTACGATTTATAAAGACTCTAAGGCTNTTTATGCCAAACCAGAAAAAATTTTTATATTATATTTTTCTTATTTAAAGCTGAAAAACAAAACCATAAAAGCAAAACAGAAAAATAAAATACATGTCCTACACTAATGCAATAATATAAAGAATGCAAGAACATGCAAGTAGTCCTATCAATTAATGTGACATGGTATCTTCTTTGGCCACCCACTTTGCTTTAAATTTTGGCCTAGTCTTTTTATCAACATCACTTTGTATGATTTTTTCTTTATTTTGGAAGCAAAAATTTACTAGTTCACCAAGTTTGAGACTTAAAAAATTGATTTGTTGACTCATATCACAAACTTGATTCTCTAGACTCTTTCCTCTACTTTGTGTATTTCTTTCACCATTAATTTTCTGCACTTTATTCAATTTAAAGCAATTTGGTTTTATATGACCAACAACACCACAATAATGACAAGTAGGAATATACTTACCTCTGGACTTACCTTGGTTGAGCTTCTTTGTCATTGATCTATCATGTGAGGCTCTTAGAACATGAGTTTCAGATTCGGTTTTCTTTGGAGCTTCCTCATCTTGACTTCCTTTAATAAAAAAGATATCTTTTGATGAAGTGGCAGCGGATGATGAGCCTTTAAATTTCATACCTTAGGAAGTCATATACCCCAAACCCGTGCGATCACAACTAGATTTTTGAACACTCAACATCTCTTCTAACTTTTGTATTGCTGTTTTTTCTTGGCACTCCTTAAACTTTTCCAACTCTTTTTCTAGTGCAGCCTTTTGATCTTTTAATATTGATACTTCAACACCAGAATTTTTTAGTGCTTCTGAGATATTAGTTTTCTCACCTTCCACAGCAATGAGTCTATTGTACAGCTTCTTGTTGAGTTTCTTTAATTTGACTACTTCTTCACACACGTCATTATATGCTTCTTGTATGCTAAAATCATGATCAGCATCAACAAGTGATACATTTGAATCATTGTAATCACAACTACTTTCAGATTTTGTTAGTGTAATTTCAGGAAAATCATTCACAATAGTAGGAAAAGCTATAAAAGATTTTTCATCATTAGATGATGAGATTGAACATTCAGAATCTGAACTGTCACTAAGTGTGACATTCAATACTTTTCCTTTATTTTTCCTAAAGTTTGGACATTCAACTCTTATGTGACCATATCCTAAGCATTCATGGCACTTAACTTTGTGATTTTTCTCAAATCTATCTTTATTCCAACTTTTAGATTCATTTATCTTTGTAGAAAATTCCTTACCTCACTTTTGTTTTCCATTAGCTTTCTTGTAAAACAAGAATTTTCTGAATATCCTTATAATGAGATCTATATCATCATTGAAGTGTTGAGAGACATACAATGACGACGACATGATCTGCAAGGGCACGGATCACACTCGGATGAGTGAACTACGCTCTGATGCCAATTGAAAGTCCCAAAGTACCCCTGTAAAACCACGAAATTGTCTACCAATTTCCTTGAACAAATTGATTAGATCTCAATATCTAGAATTAATAAATTAATCAAAATACTCAAAGAGAATAAACACATTTGTAAGACACAACGATTGGTTACGAAGGGAAACCCTTTAAAGAACTCTTTAAAGGTAAAACCCTACGGGGCAGCCAAACCCAGGAAAGTCAATCTTATTATTTGAAGAAACAATTACAAGCAATCATCAATTACAAAACCTTTGCAATTCGACTATCTTACTTGCCAAGACAAACGACCCGTTTGTCTTCTACCGCAGTAGCAGCCAGAACCTCTGGCAATCTTCAAATGTTGCCTTTCCTCCTAGAACTCTAGGGGCTGAATTCCGATCACACGATCTTCCAACACCGGAGCACGATCACACTTAAAGAGAGATGAAAAACTCCATGAAAATTCTCAAATGAATTTTCTCACACATATGCTCTGAATAACTACTCTGAAATTCGTGGCTCTCTGATCTCTAAGAAGATACAAAACCGAATCCCTTTAAATAGAAAGTCTGGAAAGAGTTTCAGTCACAATAGGACTCTGCTGACGGTTAGCAACAGACGCGAAAACGCGTACCGACGGACTGCTAACATTTCGTGATAACTTCTTCTGTTATAGACTAAACTCTGTTCAGATTTCTTCTCGATAAGTGTAAAACTATCAGAACTCGATCTTGACTTCAGGGACTTATCTAAACAGCTCCTAAAACTTCTAGATAGACTCAACATTGTTTTAGAGATAAATAAATAATTATTTTACATTCATCCACAAATTCAAATATAAATCTTATCATTTAGTCAAATAATGATAAGATAAACCTTATCATTTAGTCATCTAATCCTAGTCAATTTTCGCCTTAACAATCTCCCCCTTTGGTGGATTAGTGACAAAACCAATTTGATGAATGTCTTGCATATACAATCTTCCCCTTTGGCGGATTGGTCACAAAACCAACTTGATGAATGTAGTGTGTACCTAAGACAAAAACAACCAGTAGACCAAGATCTTGTGAAGATAATCTTAATACAATAATGAGGAGAAATGACATCGAACATTCTTTGAAATTAATCTCAATAATAATCAAAGGTTAGACGTAATGTAAATCTATCAAAAAAACTGTTCTAGTCATTATTAATAACCATTTTTTGTACTTAGTTCACTCTCTCCATATTCTGCAACTCCCCTTAAAGTATATAGTTCTCCCCCTCAATATTCTGCTATTCTCCTTTTTATTTTCAGCAAATTCATTAAACTCCCACTTACTCAAACTCCCCCTAAGTTTCACAATATCAAGATATTCCAATTTGTTTATCTCCCCCTTTTTTTCACTAATCTGACAAGACATAAAATAGAATAAATATCACTAATCTCCCCATTTTTTATTTTTATTTTTATATAAAGCAATAGGACAAGTAACATGCCTAAATGCATCTTGGTTTAAACATAATGTAACTCACAAAACAAATTCAATAAAGCATACCCTTTTATTTGCAACAATCACTATGAATGTTCACTCCTCATAAGATCATCAATGTCAAAGTTCATGTGAGTGTGTGAGTGAGTATACTTATAACATAGCATTTTTATGAACTCCTTTCTTCAATATATATATAATTTTTGATACCTTTATTCATGAAAGATTGCTTCTTATAGATGCTCACAAGAGTTTGTTGCTTCACCTTAAAAGTCAAACTTTATGCTAGGGCCTAGATACATGAGCATCTCCTCCAAACACTAGTTTGCACAATCCCCTTTTTTATGTCCATTTTTGTTGCTCATCTTTTCCACAATGATTAGAGCAACGATTCTTTCTATAAGGACTTAAGGAGATAGATCCGTGTAGGGTGTTTGTCTTTTTCCGCAATGAATTAACACCGATTTTTTCTATATGGATCAACTCTTTGTGTTTGGCAAGAGGATAGCTCTTTATTGATGTACTAGGTTCAACTAGTATTAGTCAATTCAAGGTATGAACTCTGTGACGCCCCCAAATTCCGCTTGGGATTGAACGGACATTTGAAGCGTCGAGACATGCAACACAAGGTTACCTGCCCCCGTTCATGACATATAAGATGCAATGTTCCTAACATGCATCTAGCATTATGCAATATTCGCAGCGGATAATTTTTTTTTTTCTTTAGCAATACTATGCACCAAACTAAAATATCCCAAATACTTGAAACATATTTCATACATAAAANATCTAATTATCAATTTTATAGAAATTGAGACCTTAAATTATTATAATGTGAAAACTCATATACTAATTTTACAATTGAACTCTAATTGTTACGTTAAAATGCAAAAAGCAAAACATTATAATCCAAGATGTTGGAGACAAAAAACCTGACTTAATAGATGTTTGCAAAAAGTACTCTGATAGGATAGGGAACAGAGGCACCAACGCAAGGGGAAGGGAGCAAAAATGGGGTAGAAAAGACAAGAAAATGAAGGCAAAGATAGAGGCAATGGTTTCTTCCTCTAGCTGGGTCTCTTTCTTGAACATCTCATTCTTTCTCTGTCAAACCGTGTAATAGAGAGCTAAAAATGAGAGCCCAAAGTTTGGATTACATCTGTTTCATACCGAACAAGCAAGAGTGAAAATCACAACCACCAGCACCACCATCCATGATCCATGAGTAGTCATCCAACTAACCATTGATGAGTACCCCAAATTAAGCCACCCAAGTCGAAGCTCTAAATCCAAATCTTCCTTTGTTTCTTTGACACCCAAGGTTGAAGAACACCTCTTTTGTTGTGGATTCCAGGTTTATTTAAAGTTGTAATCATCATCATCGCCTTAGTCGTCGTCATCCTCATCACAACGGGCCCTCTTCAAAAGTCGAATAGCATCGATCAATCTCTTGAATTTCCAATTTTCTCATGATCAGGTATATACATTCAAATTGACATCATCATCATCTTCCTCATGGAGCACACTTGGATGATGTTTAATTCTCTCATCATGCTTGTCATGTACCAGATGAACTCCATAACTTTTAAGGATCACTGAATCTACAGCAGGAGGATACTCGAGTACTATCAAATCATCCATCTTCATCCCAACATATTCTCTATCGTAGTACTCTAAACATACATAATCCATTGAAGAAACTATTCTTTCTCGAACCATGCTCTCTCTGCAACACTTTTGGATTCCATGCAGTGAACTAAGAGTGCGGAACACAACATGGAAATCACTTTCGATATGATCATGAGGAAGGGATCTTTCCCGAGAGATAGTGGGATTTTGCCCAGTAACAGCACATAAATCAATTCTAGTACCGATCCCATCAAAACTAACATCTATTTTACATTATTTTCTATTTGAAGTCTGATCTTACTATGGCTGAACCAGTCTGGAATCCTATTTGCCGGAAATATAATGCCACAGTTCTGAAGATGTCCCTGCCAAATAAATATAACAAATTTTCGACATGAGCAAATTTATACAAAGGAGAGAGAGATCACAGAGAGAGAGAGAGAGAGAGAGAGAGAGAGAGAGAGAGAGAGAGAGATCAAAGTCTTGACCTCAACAAATGAAGAACTTGGCACAGAATTCTCTGCTACATTCACAAGCATTTTGTGACATCCTTACAAGTCAATCCAACACAGATCTGACAAGTTGCTTGTATTCAACTTGCATATGCCCTTGACACTTCTGGAAAAATCTCCAATGATATGCATCCACTAGCATACGCCTTTTTTATATTTGGTGGGAATTCTAGGATTCCTTTAAGTTTCTTGCAATCCTCCAAGATCAGGATTCCTTTTGAGGGTACAGAATGGACTCCCTGATGCCATCATATTCATCCTACCGACACCTCTTAGAAAGTTGAATACCATTGACTGACTCCGACTCAGAATTTTCAATCTCTTCATTGGGTACATCCAAATGCACATCAACATTCTCATTGAGTAGAGCTGGATCATGATCTTTCACATTCTCTTCATGCTTGTGCACTAGATGGACTCCACAACTTTTGAAGAACACCGGTTCATCTAAATAACTATAGAACTTTACTTGAATATTGTCCTCCTTTGGCTTAAAAGATCCTAAAACGACATACATGGTCTGATCCCATTAAATCAACCGCTCTTTCTTGGACTTCATTATCATGGATCTTAACACCAATAAGATGAAGGGGCTTTTCCCGGCCAATCAAAATATCGGGTCCAATAACAGCACATAGAACAATTCCCACGACCTCATCCATGTACTGAAGTCCATTAATATCCATTTCACACGAATTAATATTTGAAGTCTCTTTACGATGGCTGAACCAGTCTGGGATCCTATTTCCTGGAAGTATAATGCCGCCTAAAAGGTTAATTGACCCTGTTAAAAAATATCATCAACTTCCGCAGTACAACCTACACACACCAAGGGGCACATGAAATGTTTGAGAGAGAGAGAGAGAGAGAGAGAGAGAGAGAGAGAGAGAGAAACATATTTACCCAATAAAGGATCTGCAACTTGATTCCCTATGTTCACAAGCATTTTATGGCCTCCACATAAGTCAATCCATTCAAGTGCTTTTAAGTTGCATGCATTGAATTGAAATTTCTTTGACGCTTCAGGAAAAATTTCCAATGACATGCACCCACTAGCATCTACCTCCTTGATATATGGTGGAAGTTCTACAATTTCTTGAAGTTGCTTGCAATCTTGCAATATAAGGCGCTTCAATCCAATAAATCTTTTTATGCTTGCAGGAAGGCTCACAATATCAGTTCCCGAGAAATTTAAAACTTGTAATGTGGAAGAGCAGTTAAATAGCTTAAACAAATTCGATTCTGATAGGACGCACTTCCCAAGATTCAAAAATTGCAATGACGGAAACACTGTTTAGCATCAATCATCATTATAAACGCTTGAATTCTTTGGAGTTTGCAAAGAGAGTAATTCTACACCTGATAAAATTTCTGATCCCTCTGTGGACAAAAAAGAGAGTATGGATTGTCTTTTATTCCCCCACCTTCACTGGGAAACGATCCTGGAAAGAAAGAGGCTGTTAAGTATCTACTGAGAAACTGTTGTATTGATGTTTGATTGTGTTGATGCTGTTGTATTGATGTTTGATTGTGTTGATGTAATCAGGAAGATGATGATAAATCAAGGAAAAGCTTGCAGTGGTGAACAAGCAGAATGCACCTAAGGTGTTTGACAAAAGGCTTGGATGAAAATGCACCGTTAAGAATGGATATGGGAGTACTTCGAGGGCTCCCAAACCTCCAAATTGGAAATGTAAATTCAGACAAATTCCCGATGATCTCTCTGTGCCGTTTCTCACTCCTATATGGACGTAGCCCATGACTAACAGAACAACATAAAATGTAACAAGTGTAATGTAAAAGAACAGAATGGAAATAGCAGTTATCTAAAACACATCGTTTGGACATGACCCCACGCTGCGTTTAACTAAGGACCTGACTCATAAAACTCTCAAAACACACATCTTTGTAACTCTGAAAAACGCACAGCTTTATTAAGTGAAGTACCCCCTCACACAGCACCGTTTCCTTCCCAGCTTGATGGCCTTCTCACCCACATCACACACGACGTCGTGTTTACTTTCCCTTATAGATTCCTTCACTTCACTTCACTTCCTGCACACACTTCACTTCACTTCACTTCAACCCCCTTCCATGAATAGACCCCCCCCCCCCCCCCCCCCCCCCCCCCCCCCCCCCCCCCCCCCCCCCCCCCCCCCCCCCCCCACACACCCCCCCCCCCCCCCCCCCCCCCTCTTTTTCTTCACAATGTTAGGGCTGAGCAACTGGGGTCTTGACAAACTCCCCTCCATCAAAGCACCTTTCCCACAAGGTGTGGGTAAAGGCCTTGTAGACGCCACAACAGCTCCCAAGTGCTCTCTTCAGTGGGTAAACCCACCCATTTCACAAGAACTTCAATAATTGCTCTTCCTCCCTGTCTCTTCATGCGTCTTTCCATAATCTTTCCTGGTTCTGGCTTTAACTCCCATGTGTGGTGTGTAGGTGGCAATGAGGGAAATATTTGAACTTGGTGGCCGAGCTTCCTCTTCAAGCAGGAGACATGGAAAGTCGGGTGTATCTTGGAAGACTCCAGAAGCTTTAATCTGTAAGCCACTGCACCCACCTTTGCTTCAATTTGAAAAGGCCTATAAAATCTATGAGCTAACTTGAGGTTGTGCCTTAAGGCTAGGGTTTTCTGTCTATATGGTTGCAACTTCAAGTAAACCCAATCGCCTATGTCAAATTGCCTTTCTGTTCGTTTCTTGTCTGCATAGTGCTTCATACGGTTCTGGGCCTCATTGAGATTAGTCTTTAACAATTGTATCACTTGGTCCCTGTCTCTGAGCACCTGATTTGTTGTGACATTATTGCTTATTCTTGGAACATAGGACAGTGAAGTTGGGGGAGGGTGTCCATACACTGCTTCAAAAGGAGTCATCTTTGTTGCTATGTGATAGGTGGTGTTATACCACCACTCCGCCATGGGAAGCCATAAGGACCAAGACTTAGGTTTAACCCCTGCATGACACCTTAAATAACACTCTAAACTTGTATTAAGAGCCTCGGTCTGACCATCGGTTTGGGGGTGGTAGGCCGAGCTAAAGTCCTAAGAAGTCCCTTGGGAGTGGAACAAGGCTTGCCAAAACGAACTCAAGAAAGTAGGGTCTCTATTCGACACCACAAACTTAGGGAAACCATGCAATTTGAAAATGTTTTTCACGAATTCCTCAGCTACTCCCTTGGCTGTATATGGGTGGGCCAAGGCTATGAAGTGGCCATACTTCAAAAATCGATCCACTACCACAAAAATGACACTGAATCCCTTAGAATTAGGCAAGCCATCAATGAAATCAAGAGATATGTCAGTCCAGGGCTAATTAGGAAGAGGTAAGGGTTGCAGCAACCCAGCCGGATGTGTACTCTCATACTTAACAGCCTGACAAGTCTCACATTCTCTAACCAGCTATTTAATATCTCGCTTTATTCCCTTCCAAATAAAATCATGTTCAGCCCTTTGATGCATCTTTAAATACCCCGAGTGGCCAGCTTGGGGGTTAATATGAATGTACTGCAGAACCTTTTTATTTTAAATCTGAGTCAGGAGCTAAAACCAACCTTCCCTTCTTAGCAATCAACCCCTGTTGCAAGGAAAAACCCTTACGAATATCCTTATTAGCTTGTAGATTTTTGTGTAATTCGGCCAATTCCACAGAGTCTTGGTAACTCTTCTTCAACTCTTCTATCCAAAGGGGTGTAGGAAATGAGATCATAACCGAGCAACCAGCCTTTTGTAAGTCCCATTCCCTCCTTGAAAGGGCATCCGCCACTTTATTTTCTTTACCTTTCTTGTACTCGATAACAAAGTCGTACCCCATTAACTTGGTAATCCACTTTTGTTGGGCCTCAGTTCCCACCCACTGTTCTAATAAGAACTTTAGTGCTTGTTGGTCAGTTTTAATGATAAACGGCCGCCCAAGAAGGTACGGTCTCCATTTTTATACAGCAGTAACAAGAGCTAATAATTCCTTTTCATATGTTGATAGTAACAAGGCCTTGCCCTTAAGAGCCCGTCTTAAGAAGTAAATAGGCTACCCAGACTGCATTAACACTGCCCCTATCCCATTTCCGCTTTCATCACACTCAATCACAAATGGCTTGCTGAAATCAGGCAGTTTTAGGACTGGTGGGTGGGAAACAGCTTGCTTTAAGGCTTTAAATGCCTTGCTGGCCTCCATGTTCCAAGAAAAAGAGCTTTTCTTGAGTAATGAGGTGAGTGGAGCTGAGATGAGACCATAATTCCTGATGAATTTCCAGTAGTACCCCATGAGCCCTAGGAATCCTCGTAAGTCCTTCACATTCTTAGGCTCAGGCCACTCTAACATAAAAACAATCTTAGAAGGATCAGCCATTACCCCCTTACCATTAATAATGTGGCTCAAATAGTCAACTTCATCAACTGCAAACCGACACTTAGATTTTTTTGCATACAAGCAGTGCTGTTTCAGCATGTTTAAAACTTCTCTTAGGTGACCCGCATGTTCTTCCTTTGACTCACTATACACCAAAATGTCATAAAAAAAGACAAGCACAAATTTCCTCAAAAAAGGTTTGAAAACATCGTTCATTAACCCTTAGAATGTGGCTGGAGCGTTGGTGAGGCCAAAAGGCATCACTAGTGCTGTTAGGAATGTCACTCGGCACCACCCTCACTTGATGGTAGCCCGATCTTAAATCGAGCTTGGAAAAAATCACCGAGCCAAAGAGTTCATCTAGCAACTCATCAATAACGGGGATAGGAAATTTTGCCTTTACCGTTTCCTTATTAAGTGCTCTATAGTCCACGCAAAGCTTCCAACTTTCATCGTCTTTATGAACCAGCAAAATAGGGGAGGAAAAAGGACTAGAGCTGGGTCTAATCACTCCCGATTTCAATAACTCAGACACAATCTTCTCAATTTATGTTTTATAGTAATAAGCGTATCGGTAGGGTCTATTTGTGATGGGTTGAGTGCCCTCCTTAAGGACGATTTGATGGTCATGAGAATGAGGTGGTGGTAACCCTTGGGGTTCATCAACTACTGTCTTAAACTCCTCTAACAGTTCAGAAAATTGCCCCTCCACCACTTCAGAACTTCCCCTAACTTCCATTTCACATACAATCTGTAAAAGAATGCCCTTCCCTTTAGCCAAAGTTGCTTTTAATAACTTTTGGCCATCCTTGACAACCAAGGAGTTCAACTTCAACCCCTTGAATTCAATGGTTTTACCTTCACACACAAAGGTCATTAGTTGTTTTGAAAAATCCCAAGTTATGGGCCCAAGGTCTCCAGCCATTGGACTTCAAGCACAATGTCACAACCAACCAGATCCAATAAATAAAGAGGAGGGTTTAAGAAGTTACCTTGCACATTTAATTGGGTTGTCCTACAAATTCCTTAACTATTAAGGCCTTGGCCATTTGCCACTCTAACTTTCAAGTTCACTGAATAATCAACAGGCAATTGCAATTTTGTTGCCAAGGCTGAGTCTATAAAATTGTAGGGGCTTCCCAAATCCACTAGTATCACCACTTGTTCACCACAAAGAATCCCAAGTAAACGCATTGTTCTCACCATGGGGGTGCCCGCTATAGCAACCAAGGAAATTTCCAGCTTTTCCTTGCTGCTGGTTGGTGTGGCTATTTTTTCCAGTGCTGATTTTTCTTTTATTTCCACCATTGGAAGCATTTCCTCTTCCTCACATAACTCCTCATATACTTCCTCATTCACATCTAAGAGATAAATACGAGGAGTTTTACAAGTATGTAGGGGATTCCACTTCTCATCGCAATTAAAACATAGGCCCTTGCGTCGTTTTTCATTCATTTGTTCAGAAGAAATTGGTTAAGTGCCCCCCATAGGTTTCTTCCATTTGTTGGAATAATCATTAGAATAAGAACCAGTGGCATAATTTCCCCCTCCCACAGATGTGGTTCTTTCGCCCATAGATTTAGCAACTTTTCTTATACTTGGAATGTATTCTTCTTGCATTTTTGCTAACCCATATGCTGCATTTAAATTCATAGGGCCTAACATATGTACTGGGATTTGAATATCATCTTTCAAGCCACAAAGGAAACGGCTCAGTTTATGAGTATCCGAGAGAACTCGTAAGCAGTTGGCCAACCTTTCAAATTGGCTCATGTAAGATGCCACTGTAGTGGTCTGTTTCAGCCTCATCAATGCCTCCATTGGACCGTCGTAGGCTGTGGGCCCAAAACGCAGTAGCAATGCTCTGGGAAAAGTGTCCCAGTCATGGCATAACCCTCCATCGACAACATTTTCGAACCATATGAGGGCATCTCCTTCCATATGGTAAGAGGCCATCAATAGTCGTTGAGGCATTGGCGTTTGGTGGAACTTGAAGTAGTGGTTGGCTTTAAAAAGCCATGCCGCTAGATTAAGTCCTTGGAAATGGGGAAAATCTAGCTTGACCCCTCTGCTGTTAAATCTTCTCGGGTCATGGTTTTCCATTTCAAAGTTGACTTCATAGTTAAGAGGTGGAGGAGGTGGTGGATGGTGCTGTTGGTTTGTCAAGGTACATAGCATATCTTTAATTTCTTGAACATCAGTTTTGAGCTCCCTAATTTCTGCTTTGATTGGAATAAATTCCTGTTGGTGTTGTTCTACCTGCACTTGTAAGGCATCTATGAGTTGATTTTTGGATCTTGTATTCTAAGCCATGATAATGACTGAATACTCTGCGGTTTTATGTGGGGCTGTTTGGGTGGGTTTAGGTGTTGCTGGTAGGATCGATTGAATACTGATACCAATGTTAAGTATCTGCTGAGAAACTGTTGTATTGATGTTTGATTGTGTTGATGTAATCAGGAAGATGATGATAAATCAAGGAAAGCTTGCAGTGGTGAACAAGCAGAATGCACCTAAGGTGTTTGACAAAAGGCTTGGATGAAAATGCACTACTAAGAATGGATACGGGAGTACTTCGAGGGCTTCCAAACCTCCAAATTGGAAATGCAAATTCAGACAAATTCCCGATGATCTCTCTGTGCCATTTCTCACTCCTATATGGACGTAGCCCATGACTAACAGAACAACTTAAAATGCAACATGTGTAATGTAAAAGAACAAAATGGAAATAGCAATTATCTAAAACACATCGTTTGGACATTACCCAACACAGCGTTTAACTAAGGACCTGACTCATAAAACTCTCAAAACGCACAACTTTGTAACTTTGAAAAATGCACAGCTTTATTAAGTGAAGTACCCCTTCACAAGGCACTGTTTCCTTCCCAGCTTGATGGCCTTCTCACCCACATCACGCACGACGTCGTGTTTAATTTCCCTTACAGATTTCTTCACTTCACTTCACTTCACTTCCTACACACACTTCACTTCACTTCACTTCTGCCCCCTTCCACGACACCCCCCCCCCCCCCCCCCCCCCCCCCCCCCCCCCCCCCCTCTTTTTCTTCTCAATCTTAGGGCTGAGCAGCTGGGGTCTTGACAGAGACCTTAGATTTTGCAACTGAAGAATGGAACTTGGTAGATTCAAAAGATTTTTGCACCCATCTAGACATAAATCTTCAAGGCCAGTGATGTATCCAATGGATGAAGGCAATTCTTTTATAGCAGTGTAGGCTAATGAAATGGAACTCAAACAATCCATTTCACACTCAATTTCAGGAAAGTTTTGAAGGCTTAATCAATCTCTAATGTCAAGCCATTCTAGAGATCTCAACTTGATGCTTCTTGGTAAAGTGATTAGGTTAGAGCACCTGGAAAATGACAAATGGGTAAGCTTATTCAGGTAGCCAACAGACTCATGAACCTCGGCTAAACTTTCACAATGAGAAAGAGTTAATTTCTCAAGCTTGGGATCCTTGAAATATTAGGGATTTTTGTTAGGAACTTACAGTTAGATACTTCCATGATCTTCATGAAATTCTGTAAATAAAAAGGGGAATAAATTATCTTCAAAGTGGTTTACATCAAAATTAAGAGGATTAGAACATTGATAATAAGATTGATTGTACCTTGAATACCTCCTTCAATTCTTTGAAAAGGCTATTACTGATCCTAAAAACAGAGAGTTTCTTTCCAAGAAAATTGGACGGCAAAGTTTGTAAGGGATATTCAGGCCAATCAAGCAATCTTAACTCGTTACAGAGATATTTAGGCCCTCCAGAAAAACATGCATTACGATTTATAAAGATCCAGAGCCTTATCAACTTCGTGAAGGCTTTAGATAAACATCGTTAATTTATTATAAGAAATGCTTTAGTCACAAATGGATTATATAAAAGTAATCTCACAAACTGACGTGACTTTATGTGATTTGTTAGATTATAAAGTTACTTTTGATTTATTAAATGTGCCGACAACGTAATAGTGGTGGTATTTAGATAAACGCCAACATATCACGATTTTTTTGTAGTAAGCTTATTTTCTTTATTTTTTGCTTTGGTTTTCTACAATTGTACCCACGTTACTAAATTTTTGAGAGGTGGTGACAATAAGGAATTTATAGAAATTTTTATTGGATTTTTGGGTTTTCAAATGCTGAACGAAGCAGAAAATCAATATGGATGCCTACTCCCAAATCCAAGGGAACATACTAGCTCTGCTTATTAATTACTTTGTTAGGCCAATCTAAGGCCGTGTTTGGTTGGAGAATTTTAAATGTTTTTCCTTTTAAATATTCTATGCATTCTTTTTATTTTTTAAATTCAAATTTCTCAAATATTCTTTGCATTTTTTAGAACCAAACATGACCTTATTAGTTTTTCAGAGCATGGAAGGGTTTCAATAATGACAAAAACTGCACTTGTTTCTCTTGGTGTATTGGTATCTTTTGAAATTAATGGAGATTAATGTGGCAACGTAATTGACGCGCAAGGACTACGTGAGTCAATGATGGCAAAGAAAATGAATGGTTCAGATGTGAACCACCCTCTTACTCATGATATGGCCATTTGCTGTGGCCAAACAGAGGCATTTGCAGCAGTATGTAGTGTTTGCAATCATTTGTCCTTCCTTTATAATTGTTGATTAATGTTTAACTAGCTAGATTATGTTGGCAGACTTTTGATGCAGGGCCTGTCATTGAACAGATGGTGATTGCAAGATTGTTAACAACCATTTTACCTCCATTCGTGACTACATTCTAGCTAAAGCTTTAAGTGGTGATTATATGCTTAAAGATAATAATGATTGTGGTCATTATTTACTTGTTTAAGCTATTTGACTAAATGATTTAAAATTCAAAGGTTCTTTTCTCAATTTCCTCTACAGTATTGGGAGGACCACCATGTGCCATGTACTCAGCTCCATAAGTTATACATAAGACTATCCTGTTTTGATGGGAAGATAAAACATGAGTATTTGGAACAAAGAAGAATCATAGTTATGATCAAAGATTAAGAATTAGTTTCACCATCTTGCCTTTGTAGGGTCTCATGAAAATATATATAGTTGGATACTTCTTGGTTTCAAAATGAGCAACTCTATATATTCAGAGGGAGCTATATATTCACTATTCAGGTTATCTTCTCTCAGTCATAAATAGACTGTCCACATAGAACAGTGTACGTTGTATTAATTTTATTTTTTATTTTTTTGCAAAAGGAACATGATTATGGACCACTAATCTAGAATGCTTTTTGAAGAATATGACTGAGAAGATACGTCTACTGCTATATCTTTCCTGTCTTTTACCCTATAAAACATATATCAGTAGATTTGATTGAATGCTCCTATGTAAACTCTTTTATACTTTTCTTTAAATATATACAAATTACAATCCTGCTTTTGCCAGTAAATTAGGGTTAATTGTAACAGCCCGCTAAAATTATCAGTTTTGGATGATTTCCCGACAGCAATCACATCTCTCTTGTCTTCACCCTCATCTGGAATCACGCGTATAGTTTATCTTTTCCGTAAATCACGTATTTTGTTCTTCACCGACAGCTGTAAAATCATGAGTCTTCCAAGACCACGCCTAGCCTTTCTCAAGCCCAAACTACCACTTTATGTGGTGGATAGCCACCGTACGCCGCCACGTACGTTCCTCCGACGCATGTTCGTGACGAACAACGAGCGACGCACGGGTTATCCCGTCGATGGTATAACCTTCTATCTCTAGTTATTTTACGTTTAAAATAGTTGGTTGGTTTGTGGATTGTGTAGTTGTATTTGTGGAATTCGTTGCGTAGTTGTGAAGCGAAGTGTGGTTGTGAAGTGTTGCGTTTGATTGTGTATTTTGTGGACTGTGCTGTGAAGTATAGGCGTGAGATGGATGCCGTAGATGTGATACGGCGGGTTGTGTGAAGAGAATACGCGTGTAGCGTATTCTGTGTAATGCAGCGACGCGCCGCGCGACGTGCACTGTAGTGATGTGTGTCGTAGAAGGAAGGGAGTACGCATGTAGTGTACTCCGTGTTGTATGGCGATGCATCGTGTGATGTGCATCGTGTTGATGAGAGTTGTAGCGAAGGAAGTACGCGTAGCGCGTACTCCGTGTCGCGTAGCGATGCACCGTGAGACGTGTATCGCAGTGATGGGTATTGTAGTGTGGATGGAAGAGAGTTCACGTGAGTGTACTCTGTATTAAGTCGTGATACATCGGATGGCGTGTCACGAAGGGTTGAATGGCGTAGCAGAGAAGTGTGGAGCGTATGGTGTAATGTTGGGAAACTGTATGACAGTGTCCCGAAGCAGTGATGATATGGATTATAGTCCGGGATGACTGGTGTCATCTTGTGGTTGACTATGGCTAAGAGTATATGGATTGAGAAATGAGTTGTTTGTTTGGTTGTTATTGATAATTTTAATGAACTTGTTTTAGTGCAAAGGCTTTCTGAAGTCAATTTATCTCTTCCGAGTATAGTGAAACCTCAAGTTGGCCGTGGTGTTGCAAGTGCTTACAATATGGCAATTGAGTTCAGAAGTGAAAATCTTAAGGACTCGAGTGTTCCTCTTCCAGCTGTTGTGCAGTTCCTCGTGTCTCGCGCTCTATTCTCATAGAACGCGACGATCGAGGTAAGTTAGCCTCTAACTTACTATCAGTTTATTGTGTATGTGTGATGGGTAAGAGAACTACAATTTATGTATGTATGTTATCGTATATGCCATGTCATGCTATGTCATTACATGTTTATCTGTTACGTATGATTTAATCTCTCATGAATAATTATCTGTTAAATAATCTTTTCTGCCATACAATGATGTATGTTATAAGTATGCCATGTTAAGTATGCCATATGATACATGTATGCCATGAAATGTTTATGATTAAATCATATTATGCCATTTACAAGTATACGCCATGTTAGAAAAGTATATGATATTAAATAATATCACATGCATTAAGAAAGATAAGACATGTTATGTTATAATAATGCGTGGGGCCACAACAACTGTGGAGTACGTATTATATTTATGTTATTTATAATGCGTGGGGCCACAACAACTGTGGAGTACGTATTATATTTTATGTTATTTATAATGCGTGGGGCCACAACAACTGTGGAGTACGTATTATATTTTATGTTACTTATAATGCGTGGGGCCACAACAACTGTGGAGTACGTATTATATTTATGTTACTTATAATGCGTGGGGCCACAACAACTGTGGAGTACGTATTATATTTATGTTATGTTATTTATAATGCGTGGGGCCACAACAACTGTGGAGTACGTATTATATTTTATGTTATTTATAATGCGTGGGGCCACAACAACTGTGGAGTACGTATTATATTTTATGTTATTTATAATGCGTGGGGCCACAACAACTGTGGAGTACGTATTATATTTTATGTTATTTATAATGCGTGGGGCCACAACAACTGTGGAGTACGTATTATATTTAATGTTATGTTACTTATAATGCGTGGGGCCACAACAACTGTGGAGTACGTATTATATTTATGTTACTTATAATGCGTGGGGCCACAACAACTGTGGAGTACGTATTATATTTTATGTTACATGAAGTATGGGGCCACAACAACTGTGGAGCATACACTACATGAGACACAGCAATTGTGACATGTAGAATACGTGGGGCCACAACAACTGTGGAGTACGTATTATATTTTATGTTATGTGAATTCATGGGGCCACAACAACTGTGGAGCATGAAGTATGGGGCCACAACAACTGTGGAGCATACACTACATGAGACACAGCAATTGTGACATGTAGAATACGTGGGGCCACAACAACTGTGGAGTACGTATTATGTTTTATGTTACTTGAATACGTGGGGCCACAACAACTGTGGAGTACGTATTAATGCACGTTATTAATCAAGACAATTAAATAAGATTCCAAGTTTATGTTAAGTCAAGTTTCAGATCAAGTTCATGTTATGTTATGCTCACGTACATGTTATGTTCATGTTCATGTTATGTTCCAAGTTCATGTTCACATCATGTTATGTTCACGTTTATGATACGTTCAAGCTCACGTTCATGTTATGTTATGTTCATGTCCATGTTATGTTTCACGTTCATGTTATGTTGATTGTTCATGTTATGTTTTAAGCTTAAGTTCATGCCATGTTAAGTCAAGTTCAGTTCACGCTTAAGTTCTGGTTAAGTCATGCTATATGTCAAGTTATACTATGTTTATGTATGACTATAATTATGCATTTATGCTTTTACTGCCATGCATGCATTTTTAACCTGTGTATAAGTTTTATGTTAACTTACTGAGATTTGTAATCAAATCTCACTGTGGTAGTCCCAACTACCATTCCCCCCGAATGGTAGATCTTGTTACAGGACCCGAAGGAGAATTGGAATCTGACTAACTGAATACAATCGACTAGGCCACGGTGCGATGTTGATGATGGTATAGTATTTAACTTAGGTTAATACTTGTACTTTTGGAGTTGTATCTCAAGTATTCTTTTGATCACAACCATTTTAGACTAGTGTGGTGATCACGGCTTTTTAGTATGCCTTTATGTATGAAATATGTTTCAAGTATTTGGGATATTTTTAGTTTGGTGCATAGTATTGCTAAAGAAAAAAAAAATTATCCGCTGCGAATATTGCATAATGCTAGATGCATGTTAGGAACATTGCATCTTATATGTCATGAACGGGGGCAGGTAACCTTGTGTTGCATGTCTCGACGCTTCAAATGTCCGTTCAATCCCAAGCGGAATTTGGGGGTGTCACATTAATGACCGGTAAAACAAGGAAAAAGTTAGAAACTTGTTGGCGACTTCCTTCCTTAGAAAGATGAGAAACTTACTTGGCAACTTAATTCTTGTGAGCTCATGTTAATGTGGTGTCATATTAGAATCATGGTTTTGTTGGTAATAGGTATATATGGTCCAATGGCAGACATGGAGCAGGTTTTACAAAGGAGAGGCTGGACTGTGCTTTTGGTAACACCACTTGGCTGAATCTGTTCCCAAATCACCAAGTCCATACCCTCACAGCACTGAGCTCAGACCATTGTCCTATACTTGTTTCTATGGAGGAACAGATCAAGAACATGCCTAGGACTGATAAGCCTTTCAGATTTGAGGCCAGTTGGTCTCTCAATGAAGACTATCATAAGATTGTGGAGGAGGTATGGAATAAGCCTAGGTTGGCTAGCAACAAACAATCTTACTACAGAAGGACTGAAGCATTGCAAGGAAAAGCTACTACAATGGAGCAGAAGGAAGATGGGGAACTCTAAAAAAGAGATTAATGCCAAGTTGTCACAGCTAGATGCATTGCAAACTAGAAACACGGGCCTCTTGACTGAGAACATTAAGCAATTGAAAAGAGAGTTGGATGGACTTTTGGAAGCAGAGAATCTGAAATGGCAGCAAAGAGCTAAACAAATGTGGTTAAAAGAAGGGGATAGGAACACAAAATTCTTTCACCAATGTGAAAACCAAAGTTAAAAGACCAACACTATCAAAAGACTATTGGATGATCAGAACTAGGAGGTGGATTCGAGGGAAGGCATTAGCTCTCTCTTCCAAACATACTTCAAGCAGCTTTTACATGCTCTCAGCCATCAAACATTGAGGCCTGTCTTGTTGATTTGGCACCTCGTGTTACTGGTGAAATGAATTCTATGCTGACCAAACCTTATACCTATAAGGAGGTGGAGGAGGCCCTCTTTCAGATGAATGGATTAAGCTCACGTGGACCAGATGGTTAACCTACTGCCTTCTACCAAACACACTGGTCAACAGTTGGATCACAGGTTTGCAAATCTGTTTTGTTTGTGCTTAATTCCCAAGGGTGACCTTGCTGAAATAAATAATACTTTTATTTCCCTCATTCCAAAAAAGAAATCCCCCTCAAAAGTGTCTGAATTTGGGCCTATATCCCTTTGTAATGTGTAAAAAATTGTATGTATATTCTGTTTTTCATTTCATTTAAACAACATAGTTTCTCACAGTTTTATATTTTGTTTTCTAGGCCACAGTTTGTATTTGTAATGACATGTAGAAAAATTAAAAAATGAACATGTAAACTTCAAAGCTTTTATTTTTAAAAGTAACAGGAATTCGAAGAAGATAAATCATGAGTATTTGGAACAAAGAAGAGTCATACTTATGATGGAAGTTCAGATGAAGCTATGTGATCACAGCATATCTATGACGAGATCTTCTCCATTATTAATCGAGCAATAAGTATTGCTAGCCTTGCATCAGGTTATCTTCTCTCAGTATCATTTTGTACGCCAACCTTACAGTTGAAAATATATTATGGCCATATAACATGTTGCACATGCAGTACCTGAAGTCATAACTAGACTGTCCACATAGAACAGTGTACGTTGTATTAATTTTATTTTATTTTTATTTCTTTAAAATCTGATGCATGTTATACATATATATGTAGTTTTGGACTGCCAAAACTGTTATTTTATCCCCCAGTTGTGAACATAACTTAAAGTAGGGGAAGAGAAAGAGAAAGAGCCACCATGGAAAGCCATTGAAGAAGTCCTTGTGGAACAACTTGGTCACTCTTCCAAAGAAAACTAAATGAGCAACTTCCTTCCAAAGAAAACTAAATGGAATAAAATCACACGCAGCACCAGCAATTCTATGACAAAATCAATGTCTCATTCTTGGTGCTAAGAGATTTGAGTACTCGTAGCTAACCCAACAGATTTTAGTACTGGGAGTGATTTTGACCCATTTAGTTGTGATTAATCGAGTAGTATATCATCTAAATCTATTCTCGATGCTCAAACTTGAAAAAGGCCTCTTCTGTTATGGGTGCCAATTGGATTTCAAGTTGTAATCATCACCATCACAGTGCCTCTTTCCACCTCTGGAAATTGATACAACAGTACCCAAAGTCTAAAATTCCAATACGATGCAAGTTTATTTAATTAAAAAAGAACAAAAATATTCATCATCCTTTTAAATATGATAATTGGTGACTTTGTATTCCAAAATCGTGCAAGTTTATGTTGTTCAATGTTGAAATCCATGAATCTCTTTCCTTTCCAGTACCAGTGTTGTTATTTTTTCCAAAGAACATGACTTACCACATGTTGTGCCCAAATCCGCCTTGAAATCACACACACAATAGATAGAGACAATATTTAAGTGGTTCGGCAACTTGCCTACGTCCACTGAAGCGAAAATTCAATATTTTTAATATGCTTGTACAAAATTACAAATACTCATAAACAATCTCTCTATCTCTCAAATGGCACTCTGTTATGGGTTTCTCCAGAACCAATATTTCGCCCTCAGCCCTCTACTTGATCTCTCACTACAGTGAGGATGATTTAATATTTAGTAAATCACTTCCTTTTATATGAGAAGCCATGGGGAACAAAACACCCACACCTCTTGACCAAGAGGGCTTCTTTCAGTGCAGATGAATGTTGGTCAATATTTGCTGCCAGAGAATTTCGGTGGGTGGGTGGATGGCTGCAAATTCATATCCCATTTCACACTTGGTGGGTTTCTAACAATCACCCCCTCCACCAAGTGTGCCATACTTGAATGCTACAAACGGTTGCATCCTTCAAATAATTGCACTCCTTCATTAGAATGCTTGTTAACTATGAGAGATTTTCACTATCAAATGCATCTGCAGGTACGTCTTCAAATGGATGTCTGGATCCCTCTCTAAATGCATCAGCATCGTCTACATCCACGGAGCTTGCAAGGAATTTTCTTCAAAGGAGATTTACAAGTGCTTTACTGCACAATCTCAACTCTCTAGGATTCTTCTTTTCGCTCGAGTCCATGAGTCCGCACTCATCTACACCATGAGCAAGCTGAGTTTCGCTCGAGCCACAACTGAGCAAACAATCTACCTGGTGCCTTTACAACTTTCAAAACCAGGCTCCATAATCCTACACTCACACTAATCTCCAACTTGGAGACTGGTTCTCAACATGCTGACCTCTATCTCCAGCATGATCCCTTATCATCTATGCAATTTTACAGCTCATGTCTTCAAGTTAGAAGACTAACTAAAGTGATGCATAAATTTAGTTCATCACGTCCAGTGCCCTTAATCAACACATCTATATAGGGCAACACATCTCCTACTGCACTGGGAATCAATGGTCTCGCACGGACCTTGACACATATTAGAGAACCTGTTGCTGAGGTCTCATTCTCTGATCTGACTGACTCATCATCCTGCTACTGTCTTTAGTCAATGTGCCCATCTTGTGTGCAGTCTCCAACTTGCATAATCTCCATTCTTGCAAGATTTTTCTTCATACCGTAATTCACTACCTTCATTCAGCAAGATACAATTTAAGGTAGTAACCACCATGGAGGTCTGATCGTCTTGGCAATCATGCGATCATCAACTTTAGGTATAGATATCCCTGGAACATTTGATGTTTTGTTCCCATCTCTCACACCTTTGCTTCATGTCGTGGTCTAGGGAGATTTTTTTAGGTTTAGATGAGGAAAAGTAAAACTGAGTTCCTTTAACTTCCTCATCTAATTCACACGACCATTACCACGAGCCAAGACCAATGAATCATTTATGACCTCCACGCCCTTTTGAGAAAACACACCTGAATGACTATTGTCTTCAAGTTGTTGTTAACAGCATTGTGCACGACAAGAAATACGACGTCTTGTATTTCTTCAGTCACCATATTCACAACATCATTTTCAGTTTTCTCTTAATTTTAGTAGTCTCTTGTGGCCTGTCTTGCCATAATTCCTAGCGAGTCATCTGTTATCCAGATCTTGACTTGCCTTTGCCCTTATTCATGGATTTTGACTAATCCAAGCTTTTGCCCTGATTATCAATATTCAGGACCAACAAGCTCGAGATCTTGCCAGAATCTCTTCTGCGCACCTCCTCATCTAGGATAAGATCTCTTACATTATGAAACTTCAACTTCGACTTCTTTGCAGAATTACTCATAGCCATTCTCGTGACCTCCCAACTTTTTTTGACCACAATGCCAAATACTACGGGCAACAATAGTACCTTCTGCTGTTTCTGAAGTTGAACTGTTTCTTCATCTGCACTTTTTTATTTGCAACTGGCTTTTCAAAGAAAGCCACAATGAGATCCGTTGTGGTTCTCCTCTTAATAACATTATGCTTCATGAATTGTATGACTGTCAAAACCTGTTGATATAACAAGTTAATCAGCATCGTTCAATGATCTGAAATTTGCTGCTCAAACTTCACGATCCCAACTGGCTGACATCAAACCCAAAATAAATGAGTCCATCACGACTCCAACTGGCTAAGATCAAGCCCAAAACAAATGAGGCCATCACGACTCCAACAGGCTAAGATCTAGCCCAAAATGATCTGCAACTTATCGATAATTCAGATCGAAAGTAGCGATGGCAAATCTTGAAATTCTCATCGTATAGATGAGTCTGGAATGATCCAAATAGTTAGTCAGCACTATTTGATCATCGCAATTAGATTCCAACTGGCATAAATCAAGCCCAAAATGATCTGCAACTCATCGACAGTTCAGATCGAAAGTACTGATGGCGAATCTCAATATTCCCACCATACAGATGAGTCCGAAATGATCCAAATAGTTGGAAAGTACTATTTGATCATTGAAATCGGATTTCGAATGGCTTAGATCTAGCCCAACAAAAAAAATGGACGGTCTAGATCATCTAGCGCGTGCAGTACACGCGCAGGACCTGTGCTTATGGAGTTCGTGAGGCATGTGTGTTTCACTCTCCGAGCCTTCCTAGAGCGCGTGTGGGCACGTGGGAGCATGTCCCACATGCATCTTCAACCTCTGTCGTGTGTGGGGGCGCATGGGAAGTGACTTCCACCCGTCTTCTCCCTCCAACCGCGAGTGGGGCACGTCGGTGCGTGTTTCCGACTCGTCTTCTTCCTCAGGTGTGACTGAGGCACGTGCATCGCACTCTCTGACTTCTAGAGGCGCGTACAGGCTCCTCCAGTATCCATTTTTTATTCCGTTTGCAGCAACGGATCCGTCTTGATGAGGGGAACGTTGTGGTATGATCAAAAGTTAATTTTGATCAACTGTAATTTTTTGAGTTGAACGAACCGAAGCTCTGATACTAATTGTTGTGCCCAAATCCACATAGAAATCACACACACAGTAGATAGAGACAATATTTAAGTGGTTCGGCAACTAGCCTACGTCTATTGAAGCGGAAATTCAATATGTTTGTACAAAATTACAAACACTCATAAACAATCTCTCCTCTCAAATGACACTTTGTTCTGGGTTTCCCCAGAACCAATATTTCGCCCTCAGTCCTCTGCTTGATTTCTCACCGCAGTTAGGATGATTTAATCTTTAGCAAATCACTTCCTTTTATAGGAGAAGCCATGGGGGACAAAACACCCACACTTCTTGACCAAGAGGGCTTCTTTCAGTGCAGATGAATGTTGGTCAACATTTACTGCCAAAGAATTTCGGTGGGTGAGTGGATGGCTGCAAATTTAAATCCTATTTCACACTTGGGGGGTTTCCAACACAACACATATGGCGATTCTTCTAATCTCACGCTAACACAGGATCCCATTAATTTCAAATTCCCTATAAACCTTGAAACTCAATGGTGTTCAAAGTGGAAGTTGCATACTTCGGAATTTCCGAATCACACAAATTCTACAAAATACACAATCCAAAGACAATGAAACCTTGGAATACGCCAACTACAAACTTTCAACCTCCACATAATTTATTATTGATGATGAATTTGTGCCTAGAATGCTAAAACGTAAGAAAACTATAAAATGGAACAAGACCCTGATAGCAGAGCACTATTTACCCAAAAACTAGTACAGTTCAACCTTTCGAACAAAAGGCAAAAGTACAGTTCTAACTTTATTCATCCAATACATTCATTGCTCTGATTCAATCTTCTCATGCTCATCCATCTCCCCATCCACAGTTTGGTTGGTGATAAAACAGGGGAACAGAAAACAAAATTTGAAGATTCCACCGAAACATCCATCTTCATGCAGCACACGTGGATGATTTTTCACTCTCTTAGGCTACAATGCTGCAAACAGGGAAAAGCCCAAAAGGGAATTACCAGACAAAAGGCAAAAGTACAATCCCAACTTCATTCATTTTATCCATTCATTGCTTTGATTTAATATCCTCATGCGCATGCTTCTCTCCATGCACAGTTTGTTTGCTGAGACAACAGGGAAATAGAAAACAAAAATTGAAGATTTCACCTAAACAATCATCTTCACACAGGACACTTGGATGATTTTTCACTCTCTTCGTGCTCTTCTATTATATGGCTTTGAAGAATACCAAATTTGAAGTGCAAAAAAGAATGCCAAATGAAGCTATGTTTTTATTGGCGCCTAAAACAGGGCAATGTCTCAAAACCAAAATAGAGATGCAAGTTATTTTGGTAGGGACACATTGTGAAGCTTCGAAGAAGCACCATGGCCTCGACTATGAAATGGCTATAAGTGAAACAGAATCATCATCCTAGAAACAAAATTAAATGTACAAAGTGAAAGGGAAAAAATATAATACGCAGAGAGGAGGAAATTATAATAGGCAAAGAGTCAGAAAATATTAATTGAAAATCAAAGGAAGAGGGGCGACTTACTTTCATTCTTGTATACCACTTTGGCTCTGCAACTTGTATAAAACCGCACCATCCCTTTACAATGAAGATCAAATTGAACTTGCAAATTGTCCAAAACCGGTAGTTTAAAAGATTGTAAATTGGAGTACCCCAACCATAAAGCATATCCAATCCTATTTCCCTTGCCGTACCAACCCTTATTAACCAATTGTACCCCTTCAATACGGCATACATGATCTGACCTCTTACTGGTTATCTTAGCATTAGTATGCTCAATTGTACCATCCACTGAAGCATCTTTAAAATGTATTACGATATACAGTACAATTCCGTTTATCTCCTCCAAATTGTGTGGCCCCTCGATATCTATTACCCACTCTTCTTCTCTCCTTGGTCTGACATAATTATTTGGGCCCTTCACCATTCCACTATCTTCTAAAAACTCATGAATATAACTCAACCACTCTGGAAACTGATTTTCTGGAAACAAAGTAGCATCATATTCATATTCATAGACTCCCTGTTAAACGTCAAATATCATCATAAATTTAATTTAAGCAATACGTACTACTAAAAATGAGAACACACATACATACATACCTTCCACAATAAAGGATTTTGCACTTTATCATTCCATTTATTCTCATGCATTTTGTGGCAGCTGTCCAAATAAATTCTTCGTAGCGATCTGATGTGGCTTCCATTGAGTTCAAATATTTTTAATGCTTCCCGAAACATTTCTAATGACTTGCATCCCCAAACATCTACTTCTCTTATATTTGGTGAAAGCTCTGGTATTTCTTCAAGTTTACAACAATAGCTCAAGGAAAGAGATTCGAGGCTCATAATATCTTTGATGCTCGTGAGAAGGCAAACAATATCAGTGGACGATAGATATAAACAACACAAACTAGCAGAGGAGTTAAACATGGTAAATAAACTAGATATTGGAAAGAAATTTGTTTCTGATTGGAAACAATTTTGAAGATTCAACAATTGTAATGCAGTGCTCCCAGTGCTTGAATTCGTTGGAGACGCCAATTCATGGAGTCGTTCTTCACGTAATGACATCTCCTCTTCCATTTTTGTGGACTCAATAGCCAAAATGGATAGCCCATCATCCCTCATCTTCTTTACAAGATTTGGAAAATTACCACCAATCTCAAGCCAACGTAAATGTTGTAGCCGAATGCAAGCAATTGGGAGACGCATAAGGTTTTTGCAGCCTTTTAAATATAAAGACTCAAGTCGTACGAGGTTCTCGATGGATAAAGGTAGGTCTTCTATTGCGGTGTCACGTAGATTCAATTCAATTAAAGATTCCATTTTACACTCGATTTCAGGAAGATAACGAATGCTTGGGCAATCCTGAAGACCAAGATAGCATAAAGATCTCAAATTGAGGCTTCTTGGAAGGATTTGGAGTTTAGAGCAATGGAAAAAATCCAACATAGAAAGATTTTCCAAAGATCCAACAGAATCATGCACCTCAACTAATCTTGTACAAAATTGGACAGCCAATTCCTTCAAATTTGAAAGGCTTGAAAGATCTGGAATCTTTTTTAAGAATTTACAATCTTTGAAAGTTATAATCGTCAAATTCTGTAAAAGAAAAAGAGGAAAAGTTTAATGGACTTTACTACATAGTTAAAAAAAAAAAATCATTGACGATTATAATTGTTTGCATACCTTGGGCTTGAATCCATCCCCTAACTCTTTGATGAGGCTATGCTGCATCCTAAAGACAATGAGTTTCTTCCCTTGGAAATTATGTGGCAAATATGGTAAAGGATAGTTATTCCAATCAAGAACTCTTAATTTGTCGGAGAGATAATTGTCGCTGAGATAAATGGATCCACAAGAAAAACGTGCATTACGATTTATAAAGACTCTAAGTCTTTTCATGTTTAGAAATGCTTTCGGATGCAACCTTATCTCCTCCTCGTCTTTAGGTAAATCTAATACTATGCCTTCAATTTTGTTTGGCCCCTGATATAAGTGCAGATATAAGTGCATGAAGTTGCTTAAAGATATTTCATGAAAAATAGTACTATGTACTTATCAATTAATAGAACACACTATTTTTCTTTAAGATATTTTAAAAATAAGTAGTATTTATCGATTGCTAAAATCTCAAATACTAAATAGACACGTGCTAAAATATTAAAGATTTATCTTTTTAGCAATTTATATTTTACATACTCTCCTATAGCTTTCGATAAAACAAACACTAGCTTGAGTAGAAAATAGACATGAAATTAGAAAATATAAGATATTTGGAATGAAAAAAGGACTTCTATATTTGGTACTTTTATTGACTCATTTTAATTATTAATAAACGAATTCTATATATATCTACAAATTCATATTGATAATTTAAAGGATATATATATATATATATATATATATGAGTACAACTATATCCATTTGATAAACCAAGATTAAACTATGTTAATTTGTGGGATTAATTTTGTGTATATATAATCATTTAGGTATAAATTCATACAATTTATATTTTACCCAAAAAGAAAAAAATCCACTAGGTTTCACTTTTGGAAAAGGAAATAAATGTAAAACCCAAGATATTCTTTTTTACTCTTACCGTACTGTCCTCCAACACTTCACAGATATCCTTGTGAAACCACATTCTGCTACGTTTGCTAGGTTCTTTGGGTGATTCTTGTCGAACAATTTCTCGTCCCATATCTTGCAGCAAGTCATGCATCCCAACACGTTTATTATGCCAATCAATAGTAATAAGACACTTGTCTTTAAGCCTCTCGATTCCATGATTAGGATAAAAACCACAAGAATCAAATATTTTCGTGACATTTTCCAAAGATTCTCCCTTGAAGAAAAATGCAATATCAAGGAATATTTCCTTATCAGTATCATGCAGACCTTCATAACCCACTAAGAGTACTTTCTGAATATCACCGTGGGGAATGCTTTTATATTTATCCAATGCACTTTCCCATTGATGTATACTTTGACTTTTTAGATCCGAACCTAGCACTGTTAAAGCTAGTGGAAGACCTTGAGTATATTTTGTTTCTTGTTTAGATATGTCCATAAAATCCTCCGGTGGTTCTTTTTCCTTGAAAGCATGTAAGCTAAAGAGCTGAAGAGCTTCATTGTCATCCAAAATCATCATCTCGTACTTTGAATCAACTTCAAAGACTTCTAATAAGTGTTGATCTCTTGTTGTTATGAGAATTCTACTTCCCAAACCAAACCAAGCACGATCTCCAGCTAGTTTTTTTAGTTGGACCAACTCATCCACGTCATCAAGAACTAGTAGAACCTTTTTAGAGCAAAGTCTATCCCGAATCACTTCGACTCCTTTCTCAACATCATTAATATTCGATGTTTTTCCTAAGATCTCGAAAAGAAGTTCCTTTTGCAGCTGAACCAAACCTCTCACTTGTTTTGAAGTTTCTCTAATATTTCTCAAGAAACAACTTCCTTCAAATTGAAAACAAATCTTGTTATAAATATCGTTTGCAATAGTTGTCTTACCAATTCCACCGGTTCCGAATATCCCTACCACGAGTATAATATCATTCATTCTGATACGTAAATGTTGATCAATGTCTCGTATACGAGACTCTATCCCAATTGGATACACGGCAACGCTTGAAGGTGTTTGGTTTAGTACTTTTCTTGAGTCCACCCACTGAATGATATTTTGGATCAATTCTGACTCATCCCTATAAATAAAAAATAGAAGAAAAATTTAGGTTTTGCTCAGGTAAATGACATTTCATGAATATGATTGAGGTCAAGTATATATTCTTTTTCCTTTTTTTTCTGCATGACAAAGTGACAACATGCAGTAGGTTACCATCCATGTCAAAGAGTAGCCTTTCTCCTTCCTTAAATCTAAATGTTTCAATATTAGATTGTGCATTAATTTATCGTGCCCTTTGTCATTTTAGACTTGCATTTTCATTCTTTTGTATGTATTAACAAACTGTTAAACTTTATTTTTTATTGGTTCCATTCTTGAATCTGAAACTTATAATTATTACTTAAGAGTATATGTGAGTCTTTATATCTAGAAACAAATTGAAACTAAAAACCACTACTTATTTAAACAATTCCCAAATCTTATTCTTTATATAACACAAATAATAAACAATTCCCACCCTTTTTCTTGATTATTTTTTTTTCCAACTATCATTCATCAGTTATTTGATGGATGAAATTTCATATATTCATCTATATATTTATTTCATATATTCATCAAAAGACACAAGCGGCAAAAAGAAATAAAAAAAGATGTATTTTATTTATTTCATGCTCTTCTATTTCTCCAATAAACTTTATGTAAAACTAATCATGTGGTAGTACTGGTTGTAGATACTAAATCCCATAATCATAAAGGATTTCTAAAATTTGACCATGTTTTGCATATATTTATTCAATGCCAAAAATAATCACAAATATCAAATACTTTTCTTTTTATATTTTAATTTATCTTCACCCCCATGTCAGATCCTGGTTTGTCTCAATTTTCCCCATAAATATCTCAAATATATATATAGCATCATATATGCATACACGTGATGAGAAAGTACATATAGGCGAAGCGTACCCGAAGTTCGCTAATGAGAAACCAGACAAATCGACTACTCTTTTCAAAGCTACCTTCCATTTCAACATCTTTGCTTTATCCTTGAGCTTATCTCCAAGTTTATCAAAGCATTCTCCAAAAAGCCCTTTTTGATGCCGTACTTCCGATGGTTCTACGTAGTAAAAAATTGGAAGAGCAACTGTTTCCTTGCAATCAAGAATTTTCAATAGTTCGTCTAAGCACCATCTAGATTCTGCATATTTTTTAGACAGTACAATGATAGAAATCATTGACTCTTCAACAGCTTTGAAAAGTGCTGGAGAAATTTCCTCCCCCCTTTCAAGATCAATGTTGTCTATGTAAGTCTTGATTCCATTTTGACGCAAAGCATGATTTAGATGGGAAATAAAGCCACGGCGAACATCTTCACCTCTAAAGCTCAAGAATACATCATGATTCCTTGGACGATTGGAAGAAGACGAAGAGAATGAAGAAGAGGAAGAAGCTCCTGATTGAAAGGCCATAGAAGAAGTCATGCTCTCTTTAAGTATTCGCGATTACAATTTAGCAAGAGATCCAATTATAGAGATAAAGTGGGTCAGAGAAAGGAGGAACTAATTGTTGGCAACTACTTCTTGGCAATAACATGGACCATGCATGCTAGCTAATTAGTTAGCATACGACTGCAGAACTTTCAACCTTCAAAGTTGTATAAAATGATCAACTACTTTCAACTTTCAACAATGTTGGCAACTACTTCTTGGCAATAACGTGGATAAATGCATGCCAGCTAATTAATCAACATACGACTGCAAAACTTTCAACCTTCAAAGTTGTATAAAATGATCAATTTGGTCCCATAGCAATCGACTTTACTATGTTTTAATAGAAAATAGTGCTAATTTCACCGAAAATTTGATATCGAATAGTAATTTTTTTTTTCAAATATTTTTTAAACCACTTTAAACATTTTTTAAAATAAAAATATCACAAAATTATTAAAAAAAAATTTCTTAACTTTTAAGTAAAAAAAATAAAAATCGATGCAAAATATGTGTAAAAGATTTTGATGACACTATCATTTCTCAAATAGAAAAGAATCATCATAATCTTATGTATCCAACAATTAGATCTGAAAATATATTATGTGGTTCAATGTCGAAATCCTAGAATCTCTTTCCTTTCCAATACAAGTGTGTGTGGCTATTTTGCTTATAATTGTTCGAAGAACATGACTGATTTTATGAACATCTGTGGCCATTTGAAGGAATTTTATATATTTATATAATTCACCAATTCGATTCAAAATAAGCCGACACTCGCCCACTAGTACTGTTAATCTATTTAGCTAATAAACACAAACTAAATTCTTATTTATTTGATAAGAAGCTATACGGGTTCTATGTTCTTAAAACTACATTAATTTGAGTAAGTCTTAATTAACTTAATCAATTTGGTCTAAATTAAGGACTGAGAAAATTAATTTAACTTGATCAACATCTTTGTCTCAATTTAATTCTCCCATAAATATCTCAACAACTTCTTTGACAACAACCACATGCTAGCTATGCCTATCATGAGTTCAAAAGTCTTCTCACTCCGTATTGACAATTTCTTGAAAATCTCAAAAGTCTAGAGTTCATACACAAAATTAATGGGCTTAAATTCAAAACTGTGTAAAGGGATGCAAGTGGACTTACCTAGAAACTTTGAATACAACTTATTTAATTCACAGGCTCAAAATCGTATGGCTTGCCAACGTAAAAAAAATAAAATAAAATTTTATATTATTTGTAATAGGATAATACTTTATCCATCCATAAAAGTCATTGATGGTGGCTATCGATTGAGTTTTTTTTTTCCTTTTTTTTATGTAGTGATTTTTTAATCATGTTGTAAATTTTTTTAAAAAATATTTAAAAGTATAAAAAATGTATAAAAAAATTAAAAAAAAAACATTTACTCTATATTGATCATGTGATGTGATGTATTTATAAAATTATAGTTATATATGGATAGACCATTGTAACTTTGCATTTACAAATTCACTACAAATAAAAACTCCAAAAATGAGCAAATCTTATATATAATGAGCAATAGTGGGTTGTAACACTCAAATGCTGTAAACATGGATAAACCCAAAAGAAAATTACCAGTCATTATGATGAGACCATTAGTGAAGAAAAGTCAAGGGGTTTTAGATTACGTGTGATTCAACTTAGGCCTCTTTTGTTGTGGATACCAATTTGATTTATCTTTTAAAAAGTAATTCTACTGAGTTTTCAATTTCTTCATCGAATACATTCAAATGAACATCAACATTTTCAAGGAGCACATCTTGATGGTGATCTTCTACATTCTCTTAATGCTTGTGTATCTAATGGATTTTTCAAGTTTTAAAGAACACAGAGTTTAAGTATACATGATCATGATCTGAGCTTCTTAAAGCAATAACTCTTTGAAATACAACACCATCAGGCATCACTAATGATTTAAACACCGTAACCAATATCAGGTGTTGTATATGAGGAGATTGCAGGCAAAGGTCCAATAACCACACATATGGATATTCCTCTAATTTCATTCGAACACAATATTCCATTAATGCCAATTACAAATGAAATATTGTTTGACATCTCTTTGCAAAGGCTAAACCAGTCTAGAATCCAATTTCCAAAAAATATAATGCCACCTAAAGTTCCCTCAACAGATGCTATTCCCACATCTGGAAATTGATAAATAAGTACCCAAAATAGAATAGTAATTTTTTTAAAAATATGTTTTAAACCACTTTAAACATTTTTTAAAATAAAAATATGACAAAATCATTCAAAACACTTTCTTAACTATTAAGTAAAAATAAAAAAATAAAAAAAAATGGTTAAAAAATATGTACGTGTACAAGATTTCGATGTCACTATAATTTCTCAAATTAATAGAAAAGAATCCTCATAATCTTATGTATCCACCAATCAGGTCAAAAAATATATTCTGTGTTTCAATGTCGAAATCCAAGAATCTATTTCCTTTTCAATACAAGTGTGTGGTTATTTTGTTTATATATATACATATATATATATATATATATATATATTTGTATATATATTATTGGCTTGCCCAAAAAGATGTTTGAGTAGGTCAACTTTATCAATTTGGTCTTAATTAAGGATCGAGAAAATTAATATGTAACACAAATATTGAAGTACGTACTAATCCATAGGACGCGCCAATTAATGCACATGGCTAGCTAGCTAGGTGGGCTTCCCCAATTTTCCCGATATCTCATCTCCATCTCCATCTAATTCCCCCGTAAATATCTCAGCAGTTGGTCAAAGAAAATTCTTTGGTTTTGACAACTTCTTCTCAATAACTATTAGAAAATCTCAAAAGTCTTGAGTTCATACAGAAAATTAATGGGACGTTTGTTTTACGCAATAGAACTTGAATTTGAAACCGTGTGAAGGGATGCAAGTAGACTTACTTAGAAACTTTGAATACAACTTTATTTAATTCACAGGCTCAAAATCGTGTGAATATGTGTGGTGGTTGGCTTGCAAGTGTTTTTTAATGATGTTGTGAATTTTTATTTTAAATATTTAAGAGTATAAAAACAATGAATAAAAAAAATTTAAAAAAATAAAATGATAAAGAGGTCTTACAGGGTGATACTTGCCTTTGCCACATTCCACAAATAGTGCAAAACTCATAGCAAAACCAAAACCATACATTTGCCATTGTGAGTAACATTCAATAGTTGGGTTGCAATGGTTGAAAGGTAGTTCTTTTATACCAGTGCCTTTCAGATCTAAGTGACGTAAACCTTTTATTTCTCACTTGATTTTGAGAAGTTCACAAGGCTTGAGCATCCTTCAAAGAGTATTAGATTCTAGTGATCTTAACAAGAGCCTTTCTAGAAAACTCCCGAGGTTAGAGCATCAACGAACACTCTTTGACTGACCTTTACTTAATTTGTACAAAAATCAAGAGTTAATTTTACTAAATATTATTTGAAAGATCCGAAATTTTCACCTGCTATCTATCTACATTTGGAGAAGTCCATGACTATCAAGTTCTGTTAAAAAACAAAACCAGAACCATATTATAACCTACCAAATATGTAACGCCTCAATCTCAAATGAGACAGAGAATTACTTCTTGTCAGTACTTAAAATCACAAATCATCATATAGATATTATAAGCTCCATTTCTCAATTACACATATATCCCAATGTTTTAATCCAACCATTCCAAAATAATTAACTAAAAACGATACAAAGTCTTAATATAAATACCAACCTCTCAACATACAACGTCGTTAGAGCACGACAAATTTACTCACTAACATTCTCCTATAACCAAAGCATCCTTTTGTACTTAATCCACTATATTTAAATAATCTCGTCCATGCTTCTTAATCTTGATTTTGGCTTGAATTATCAAAATTATCTGAAAAATATTATGGAAATAAAGAGTGAGTTATGAACAACTCAGTAAGCAAAGAACATATACTAGTATGTAAACATGAGCCTTTTTAGAGAATTCAGAATGTAGAAATAAAACATTTCAGTTCCAATATGCAGGTCTCAAAAACATGTTATCAGAATATCAAAGGGATGTTTCAAACTATTCATATTCAAAAACCCTTTGGCATAACATGACTGAATGTCATCATCTTATTATATCATCTCATATAATTTCATATCATATCAGAGATTATGTTTAACTCCCGTGGTAGGATTGTACTATCTCCGGTGACCAAACCAGGCCATCTCAGAATGTGCATCTTCTCTTTATTCATTCTTAAAGCTCCAGGTGTGCACACATGAAAGACTACGCAGAAAAATCACTTTGTTTCCAAAGTAAGTGCACTCATATCAGAGATGTTGGTACCAACCGTTTAACAAAATTAGAATCATAGTATCAAAACTTGAATTAGAATCAGAATTAGAATTAGAAATAGAATCAGAATGTCATGCCGAAGGTTTTTTTCAAATGCCATATCATATCAAATAGAGTACAGAATAGATTCATATCATTTTCACATATTAAAATAGATTCAAAGCATCTTCATATAACAAGTACAAATTTCTTTTTATGCAAAGTCTAGCATAAGAACTCCGCTTACCTGTATTTCTTAACTCTAAATTTCCTCACAACAGTGCCAAGGGAAATCAATTGTCACCTATAGAATAGTCATGTAACTTGAGTAAATTTTCAATTAAACACATACTTTGTAATTGAACCTGAAATACTTAAATAACCTATTTTAATTCCTCAAAACCTAAAATTATCGTAACCCTAAAATACAGTCACTTTCCAAATTCATTGATATCCACTTAATTTTTCCGACTAACACATTAAACTCTAATTATTTACTACTGAAATCTAACTATAAAAATTTAATACTAGATAATATATTTTAAATCCCTTAATCATTTTTTCTAAGAAAAATAAAGTTTCAGTGTTAACATAACCCAACTTAAATTATTATGGCTAGTCCAACCTAAAATAACTGTATTTTCTATGATATGACTAGGCCCATTATAAAATTAAGCCCAACACAAGAGTCAAGCCCATCTTAAAATCACCACTGAACTTAGGAATAGAACCAACTTAAATTCAAAAGTTCATGTGAACAAAGTCCAGCCCATGGTTAGAGGGCATCCTAGTAATAAACATGAATCTTATACATTATCCAGGAAAATCAAAAATAAAAGGAAAATTATATTTATTATTTTTACACTACACATTACATATAATTTTTTAATTTTTAATTTTTTTTCTCTTATTAAATGTGTAGTGTGTGGATGATGAGTAAAATAACTCAATTAGTTTAGAAAGAAAAAAATTAAAAAAAAAATAAAAATTAGTGTGGTGTGTAACGATTATGAGCACCCAAGGCAAAAAATAAAAAGACCATGTAACTTCTGACACTAACCAAGGAAAACACCAGAAAAGCCATGAGATATGGGGTCATAGACTCACTGTAAAAGAAGCAATGAGCGGTGGCAGGGCACTAGGAGTGGGAGAGAAAGAGAGTGGGAGTGACTAAGAGGTAGAGAGAGTGTTCCATGTAGAGAGAAAGAGTTTTACCAAGGGATCAACCGAGGGGTGATGGCCGTGGCTATGGGTGGAGTAATAGATGATCAAAACAAATCTATTTTTTGATCATAGGAAATCAATTTCCTTGATTTTTGTCTCGCAAGCATTATGCAGTCCACTGTATTTACTTTCCATAATTTTAGCTCTTGTATCACTCTATTTTTATTATGTACAGCACAGCAAATCAATTACTCTTTGCTTTCTTGTCTAGATAGGTACATATGTATAAATAGGAGATTCCTCTATAATACATAGTGTGATAGAAATTTCAATAAAAATACGAAGTGTTCAAATTCTCTATATGGTATCACGAGACTTTTTTCTCAAACGAGTTTGATCCTTTCCCAGTTCTTCCACTATGTCTCAATCCCCTCCCTTTGTCACCAACTCTACCAATTCCAACCCTCTATCGACCCATAATACTGTTGCCATTAACGCCCATGCTCAACTTCCTTACAAGCTCACCTCCTCTAATTTTCAAGCATGGCATGCCCAACTTGAAAGCCTTGTCATTGGGTATGACCTTCAGGGCTTTATCGATGGCTCTAATTCGTGTCCTATACTTGGGACTACCCCAACTACTGAAGCTTATGCTGCTCGTAGTCACTGGATTTGTCAAGACAAACTTCTACTTAATGGTATTTTTGCTTCTGTCTCTGAAAGCATCATGGCCTTGATTGTTGCCTTTGGCACTTCAAGAGAAGCTTGGCTCAAATTGACTCGACTCTATATAAATTGCTCTCGTACGAGAGTGATGCAGCTCAAGGATACTCTCAATTCCTTGACTCGTGGCTCCAAAAGTGTCACTGAGTATCTCTAGCAAATCAAAACCCTTGCTAATGAACTAGCATTGGTCGATTCCCCTCTCACGAATGATGATTTAAAACTCTATATTCTCAATGGCCTTGGATCTGATTTCCGCGATATTGTGGGTCCAATTCACACTCACGAAACTCCTCTCACATTTGAAGAACTTCATGACTTGCTTGTTAGTCATGATACTTATCTCAAACAACTTAAGACATTCCAGCACAACACTATTGCCACTGCAAACTATCACCAAAAGAAGTCTTCTTCTCCCTCACACAGAGGCAAGTCCAATCGCACCAGCAATCACTCACGGCCCAACCAGCGGTCCTCTCAGCCCCAACATTCCCCTCAATCCTCTAATAAGAATTATGTGGTTTGCCAATTCTTCTCTAACCCTAGTCATACAGCTCGCCAATGCAATAAGTTCTGGACTCCATCTTCACCAAATCTTAACTATGCTGCCACCAGCCCTTTAATGGATAAGTCTTGGGTTGTTGATTCTGGCGCCTTGCATCATATCACCTCTAACTTGTCCAAGCTCTCTATCCATTTTGAATATGATGGCACTGATGAGGTCATAATCAGCGATGGATTAGGTTTGAAATTCTCTCATATTGGCACTGTGAATTTTCGATTACCAACTAGAAATCTCACTCTCACCAACACACTGTATGTTCCTACCATTTATACCATGTTCACTAGCACCTCGAAGGCAGCATTTTCTACTGAACATGTTTCTTCAAAGATCTGGCATAACTGTTTGGGTCATCCCTGTCGGTCTTTTGTTCATCATTTGATCAACAAGTTTCAATTACCTTCTAATAATCACCTCTCTAAATCTTTATGTTTTGCATGTTCTATTAATAAAAGTCACAAACTTCCTTTTCATGCTTCTACTATTTCCAGTTCCTTGCCTCTTAAGTATTTGTTCACAGACGTCTGGGGTCCTGCCCCTCACACCTCTATTGAAGGATATCGCTATTACGTTCTTTTTGTTGATCACTTTACAAAGTACTGCTGGTATTTTCCCATGAAATTAAAATCTGAAGTTTCACCAATTTTTCCCAAACTAAAAGCTATTCTTGAAAAGCAATTTTCCTTACCCATTTAAAATCTTTTATTCTGATAATGGGGGGAATTTATTGCTCTTAAAGGCTTTCTTAGCCAACATGGTATCAGTCACCTAACCACGACTCTTCATACTCTTGAACAAAATGGGGTGGTTGAATGCTACCATTGGCATATGGTGGAAACACGCATGTCCCGACACTCATCGTATTTTCTTGTCTCGGCATGTTCACTTTGATGAGACTATTTTTCCTCATTCTCACAAACCGTCCACTCCTCCACTCTCTCAACCTGTTCACTCTTCATCTCAACTTCTCATTCTTGATTCTTGTATGCCAACTCATTCCAAGAAACCATCCAATGATCAAGCTATCTCGAGTTCCCTGTTGGAAGCTGCTGTCAACAGACATTGTCACCTCCTTGTGTTAGTGTCTCCCTTGCATAGCCTTCATATGATAAGGCACCTCTACTTCTGGCTTCTCCAATTGTAGCTACTGAATTGGTTGTTGCACCCAGACCACCTCAGTCTTCTTGCATGGTTACCCGCTCCATGAATAACATCCATAAACTCGAGCGACTCTTCATGGCTACCAAACACCCTTTACCTCCAGCTTTAGAACCCATTGGTATTCAACAAGCTGTCAAATACCCTTCCTGGCATCAAGCCATGAGTGATGAATTGATAGCCCTTGTTTGGCATGGGACCTGGAAGTTGGTTCCTCCTCATCCCCGATAGAATCTAGTTGACTCAAATTGGGTGTTTCGCATCAAAAGAAAATATGATGGCTCCGTTGATCACTTCAAAATGCGTCTAGTTGCGAAGTGGTTTCATCAAAGACCAGGAATTGATTACACAAAAACCTTCTTCCCAGTTGTCAAAGTTTCCACCATAGGCATCATGCTCTCCCTTGCTATGATGAATGGTTGGTCCATCCGCCAACTCGATGTTAGTAATGCCTTTTTGCATGGCACCCTTCATGAAGATGTGTTCATGGCGCAACCTGTAGGATTTATTGATGCCTCCTACCCTCAGCATGTTTTTCATCTTCGAAAGTCCATCTATGAACTGAAACAAGCACCGCGAGCTTAGTATCATGCTCTTCATGACTACCTCTACAGTTTTGAATTCACAAAGTTTGCCTCTGACCCATCATTGTTCATCTACAAACAACAAAGCACTGTGACCTACTTTCTAGTTTACGTTGATGATTTGGTTCTCATTGGCAATGACTCTAAGTTTATCTCTAAAGTCATTCATCAACTTGGCATTCAGCTCTCCTTGAAAGACCTTGGGCCCCTTCATTTTTTTCTGGGCATTGAAGTAATTCCCACAACTGATGGCTTATTTCTCACACAACACAAATACGTGTTGTCACTTCTCCTCTAGCCACCTCAAGCCAACTTTGCCTAGATGATGGTTCGAGTGCTACAATCAGTACTACATATCGGAGTGTCATTGGTGCTCTCTAGTACTTGTCACTAACATGCCCCGACATTACTTTTCTTGTAAACAAGCTTGCTCAATTCATGCATGCACCTTCTGAAATTCACTAGACTACAATCAAGAGGCTCTCCAGGTATCTCAAAAATACCCTCTATCATGGCATTCACCTTCGTCATTCATCCACTTCTCATCTCCTTGCCTACTCAGATGTTGATTGGAGAGGTAACCTTGATGATTGCACTTCTACTTCAGCATACATAATTTTTCTTGGGTAATCCATTTCTCATTGCACTCGAAAATAGCGAGTTGTTGCTCGCTCTTCCACTGAAGCAGAGTACAGGGCACTTGCAAGTGCCACCTTTGAAATTGCACTGCTCCAATCTCTTTTCAATGAGCTTGGTGTCATTCTTCCATCTACTCCAAAAAATTTATGCGACAATGTCAGTGCTACATAGTTAAGTTTGAATCTAGTACTTCACTCTCAAATGAAACATATTGCCATCGATTTACATTTTGTGAGAGACTATGTCAACAAAGGTATACTTCAAGTTGCATATGTATCCACTCAAGATCAACTAGCTGACTTAATGACTAAGGCACTATCTCGTTCGCAGTTCCAGCTTCTACGTTCCAAGATTGGTGTCGCTGATGGGAGCACCATCTTGCGGGGGCATAATAGATGATCAAAACAAATCTAGTTTTTGATCATAGCAAATCAGTTTCCTTGATTTTTGTCTCACAAGCATTACGCAGTCAACTGTATTTGCTTTCCATAATTTTAGCTCTTGTATCACTCTATTTTTATTATGTACAGCAGAGCAAATCAATTACTCTATCCTTTCTTGTCTAGATAGGTACATATGTATAAATAGGAGCTTCCTTTGTAATACATAGTGTGATAGAAATTTCAATAAAAATGCAAATTGTTCAAATTCTCTATATGGAGCACTAGCCATGTTCTTCTAGTGAAGAAGCTCCATGAGTGGTGGCCTATAGAGTTGGGTGTCGCGGCTGGCGAGGCTTGCATCGGGCAGAGGACCGTGTGGTCTGTACAGCACACTACTCTGTTTAGAGGAGCAAAAATAGGGGCTGGTTTTTACATGGTTCCCGGTGGTTGGCTATTGTGAAGGAGCAAGGGAAGTGGTGGTGGTTTGTTGGTTATTAGTTGGGTGGTTTGTGCATTTGTCGTGGGGTGATTGGTGGAGGTTGTCGTGCGCCTTGGCTATTTTCATGGTGGTTCACAACACAACAGCCACCCAACAAGATAGTGTCTCACGTGGTTTGTTCTGGTGGTTGACATCATGTATGTGTGTGGTGCAGGTACGGTGGTTTGCATCGTGGTTGTGTGACTTGGGTCACGACAGGAAGAGTAATGCTACATACAGTCGTGAAATGCGTAAGTGCCGTGCAATCATTTTGAGAAAGAGTAGGTCTGCTATTAAAAAATTAGTTTTTTTTATGTGTGTTTCGTAATTACTCACTTTTTTTCAAAGAGATTGCACTGCGCTTACATAGTCCACCACCGCAAATGTCATTTCTCTAAAAAAAATGAGGACGTGGGTAATGAAATAGGAAAATTGTTGAGGAAATCTTTGGGGTGCAGATATGAGATAGCGTGAGAATGGGAGAAAATGTTGGGGGAAAAGAAGAGGGAGAGGAAAACTTCAGGGAGGGTGGGAAAAGGAGAAGGAAAAAAAATAAACCCACTTATATATGTATCAGGTCTTGTTCAAGCATATCTACCAATATACCTTCAATTTTGTTTATTCTGTTGAAACTGAAGAATTTCATGGGTCTAACTCATCTCATTAAACCAATTTTATAAGAGATGATTGTTCATTCTTTATAAACAAGCCCAAGACCTTGTCCGTAGGCAATGTAGGATTATTTCTCAACATCATTCCTCACGTGCAGTCCAGTATTTTTCCTAATCCTTGTCACGGGATAAGTAGTGTGGGCCCCCTTCGTCCTATGGCAGGCTTTGATACTATGTAAAAATTCATGAGCCTAACTCATCTCACTAAACAGGTTCTAAAAGAAATGATTACTCAATCGTTATAAACATTCCCAAGACCTTGTCCACAGTCAATGTAGGATTATTCCAAACAGAGACATTCCAAGTTTTATTACTTACTCAATGAGAAACATCTTAAACTCCATATCAGTTGTACTAAAAAATGTGAATGCTGCATAGTTTTTGGACAATACAATGATTTAAATCCTCGAATTTTCAATGACTTCGTGAGGTTAGGTTAAATGAGATCTCGTCTTCCCTTCTAAGCTTGTTGTCTATGTAAGTTATTTCCTTTCAATTCAAAGTGCCATATAGATTAGCAGTAAAATCATTTTGAATATCTTCATAGCCTCTAAAGCTCAAGAATACATGGTATGCCCATGGAAGGGCTGAGAAACAAGAGGTAGAGGCTCCTTGGAAGGCCATGGAAGAAGTTTTGATTACCTTCTATGGGAAATAATTGGAGAACAACGTCTATCTCAATTGTTCGTAACTTATTGAAGTTGTATGGACGTTCCATGTTCTTGAAACAACATTATTGGCTTGCCCAAAAAGATGTTGGAGTAGGTCCTAATATGGAACACAAATATATTGAAGTACTAATCCATAGGACATACCAATGCTGGGGCTATGTGGGTCAAAGAAAGGAGAAACTTCCCGGCAGCTTCTTGGCAACAACCATGCTCTAGCTAGCGAGCCCCCAGGTCAATCAAACACCCACTCCATTCAAATTAAGGATCACATATGGGTATTAATTAATTCAAAAAGATGCATGCAAGGAAACTATGTGGAAGATGCAAGGAAGGATCCTGTATGAGTTTTATAATATATATATATATATATATATATATATATATATATATATATATGAGTAATGCTATACACCACACTACCATCTCATTTGTATCCTACTATAAATGATGTGGTGCATTTATCATCGTTAGATGATAAAGAAGCATGCAATAAATAATCATTCAATAGTAATAAATATGCCACATCTTACTTAGTGAGATGCAGGTAAGATGATGGTATGGTATATAGAATTTTTTGAACAATTACTAATTTAATGTGATAAATTTTCTATTCTCCCACTCTAGAAAATTCCAAAAAGTCTTGAGTTCATATAGAAAATTAATTAGAAAATCCTAATGGGTGTCAAATCTAGACATTTGTTTTATGCAGTAGGACTTGAATTTGAAACCATGGGAAGAGATGCAAGTAGACTTACCTAGAAACTTTGAATACAACTTTATTTAATTCACAGGCTCAAACTCGTGTGGCTAGCCAACGAAAATAAAACAAAATAAAATCTTATATTATTTGTAATAAGAATATTTTATCCACCGACAAAAGTCGTGGATGGTGGCTACCAATTGAATTTTCCTTTTTTCTTTTACTTAGTAATTAAGAAAGTGTTTTTTAATGATATTGTAATATTTAAGAATATAAAAGCAATGTATAAAAAAATTAAAAAAAGTTTACTCCAAACTGATGTGATGTGATGTACTTACAAAATTATAGTCATATATGAATAGACCATTGTAACTTTGCGTTTACTAATTCAATACAAATAAAAACCCCAAAAATAAGCCAATCTTATATATAATGAGCAATAAAAAAATTTCCATCAACTTATCTAATTACCTAAAATTTGTAAGAAAAAAAATTAAATTACAAGAAAATCATTGAACAAATAAATTGGGCTCTTGTTTCTTAATGAACGCACTTGAGAAGATTTATATCACCTCACTAAGATGATTATGATTGTTGCAAATCTTAATCAACCAAAAGTTGAGATCAATAGAGTGAGTTGCCCATAATCCCAACCAACCAACATGAACAATTTTAACATTATACATTAAACATATGACAGATCCTAATTTTAGTAGCAAATACCAATTCAAGACTTAAAATACCAGAGAGAACATGCAAAAATGAAAGGAAAATCTCACCTGAAATGTCAAAGAAATAGTAGCAATAGGGGATACCAGCCTACCGTGAATTCAATCTATTTTTCTTCTTACACGTTCTCATCCACTGCGGTGCAATGTAGATATAATGTACTCACACCCAATTCAGGAAAGCCGCTTTAAGACAGTTGTACTTCAGTTTCGATATTAAAAGAAACAGAGTAGACCAGCGTCCATTTTCAGTGGCCCCAAAGTACTACTGAGCTGGCATGGCCACGACCATGACAAGGCTAAAAGCCTTTGAGCAACTGTGTCTATGAGTGGAAAAAGTAGCAACTTGCTAAATCTTTGGATAGAAATGCAATTGGAAGAACTTGACCTTAACACTCTTCAGAAGAAAGGATTACAAATGGAAGTTGAATGAAAGTATAATTCAGTATTGGTCAAGATAGTAGAAGCAGGAAAAGACCCTAAAGACCAAAGCAACTTGATGGCCAATGTTGAGGAACCCCTGTTCTGTTGTGGATAACCCCTGTTCTGTTGTGCATAACCCCTGTTCAGTTGATCTTTCCTTTCCTTTTCATTCTTGTGGACCAGATTTAGCTTTGAGAGTGTGTCCTTGTGAACAACTAAAATGGAACGCAAATGTTGAAAGTACTAATCCATAGGACACGATATTGAAGTACTAATCCATAGGACACGCCGATGTTCATGACTAGCTAGGTGGGCTTCACCAATTTTCCCGATGTCACATCTTTGTCTCAATTTAATTCTCCCATAAATATCTCAGAAGTGAGTAAGAGAAAGAAGTGAAACTTCTGGACAACTTCTTTACCAATCTTTACTGATAACTTCATTTCGATAACTTTTAAAAGATTTCAAAAGTCTTAAATTCATATAGAAAATTTGAAACCGTGTGGAGGGATGCAAATAAATATAAATTATTTATCTATATATTTAATTAATTTTTTTACTTGTTGGACTCATTCATTGAGGGCGAGTTTGACGGCCTACACATAAGTGGAAGTGCTAAATAAATATAAATGATAAAATCCACTTATTCTTATCAACTTAAAATTTTTGGACGAACGGTGATTTCATAGTCGTGACTAGGATCACAAGTTATGGTTTAGTTTGCATTCATAATTTTAATAATTCTGCTTATTCTATGGCCATCTGAAAATGGCTTTTGAGGGTGGACTCGGACGATGCCCATCATCTTCAAATCATTCCATATCGGAATAAGTTTATCTCAATCACCTCCAAAATTAAAACATTTTACAGAAAAAAAAGTCAATTCTACATTGCCACACTACTATAAACCATGTTCCAAACAAGGTGTACAATACCATATATATACAACTGTCCAGTACTTAAGAAGTACGGCAAAAGTGGGGTGAAAAAAACTAATAAAAAACACTTCAATTTATAAGGATACTTGCCGCTATTGTTTAGCACAACACTTAAATTCATAATCCAAGAAACAAACCAAGGGCTACAAGTAAACGAACAAAGTCATGAAAAGCTTACAAGCTAATTAAAGTGCACATGTTCTACAGGTCTTTGAGTCATTCTAAAATTATTGAGCAAATAAATTGGGCTCTTGTTTCTTAATTCAATAGGATGATTATGATTGTTGCAAATTGTTGAATAAACTGAAAACAGAGTATGCACACTATATATTTGATAAAACTCATCAACTAGAATTCATCAAAAAGGGAATGCGTACACACAGCAAGGTAATTCATTCTTTACAACTATATCATTTCTCTGAGTACTATTCAGTATTTATAGACTATCAAAACATTCTCTAGAATATGCTAAAGTAATCCTATTGGTCAGAATTGATGCTTGCATTCCGTTGGGATTTTGTTCTGGAAGATTCTGGTGAGGTGCTATCCTCTAAGGCAGGTGCACAGGCTCTAATATCCCCTCACGATTCAAGCGGCACAGGGAGAAGAGTGAGGCTTGAACGTAAGAGAGCAAATCGAGCTGAACAGAGAGGTTTAGTGAGAATATCTGCAATCTGTTCTTTACTTAGAACAAAGGAAACAATGAGAGTTTTGTTAGCAACACGATCCCGTACAAAGTGATAATCGAGATCCACATACTTAGTTCTTGAGTGTAAGACGGGATTAACCGAAAGATAAGTTGTCCCAATATTATCACATAACAAGTTTGGGGGATCAGAGATAAAAATTCCTAATTCTTTTAACAAGGATTGTATCCATAAAAGTTCACAAGCTGTGTTGGCAACAGATTTATATTCAGCTTCAGTGGAGGATCTGGCTATAGTTGGTTGTTTCTTAGAACTCCATGATACTAAATGAGACCCAAAGTATATACAGAAACCCCATGTCGACTTTCGATCATCTGGACAACCAGCCCAATCAGCATCTGAAAAGGCAGTAAGTTTAAAAGTAGAGGTAGATGAGAAGAAGAGACCATGGGAGATGGTGAGGCAAAGATAACGCAATATGCGTTTGACAGTTTGCCAATGAGAGTTACGGGGAGAGTGCATATACTGACAGACCTTATTAACAGCAAATGAAATGTCAGGACGGGTAAAGGAAAAGTATTGGAGACTGCCAACAACACTTCTGTAAAGTTGAGGATCTTCAAAAGAGGATCCATCGAGGGCAGAAAGTTTAGACGAAGATGACATTAGTGTGGATACTGGTTTTGACTCATGCATATTAGTCCGAGTTAACAAATCAGAAATATAGCGGGACTGGGAGAGAAAAAGACCCGTAGGTGTGTGACAGACGTGAATACCTAAAAAATAATGAAGATAACCAAGATCCTTTACGGGGAAAAACATGGACAGAGAGGAGATAAAGTTAGAAATAAGAGATGAATCAGAGGCAGTAACAATGATATCATCTATGTAAATTAACACATAAATGGAAGCAGTAGCAGAGGTAAATATAAATAGAGAGGAATCAGAAAGTGAAGGATGAAAACCAAGATCAGTGAGTTTAGAACTAAGCTTTGAGAACCAAGCCCTAGGGGCTTGTTTCAAACCATAAATTGATTTTTGCAATTTACAAACGTAATAAGGACAATCAGAATTAACAAACCCAGTTGGTTGTTGCATGAAGCCATCCTCCTCCAAGTCCCCGTGCAAGAAGGCATTCTATATGTCTAGCTGATGAAGAGGCCACCGTCTGGTTACTACAATGGAGTTCAATAGGCTCATGGTAACTGGTTTGACTACAGGACTGAACGTCTCCGAGTAGTCAAGCCCAGCTTGTTGATGAAACCCTTTTGCAACTAGGCGAGCCTTACTTTGCTCAATGGTTCCATCTGCAAGCCATTTGGTCTGAAGGACCCACTTAGAACCTAGAAGATTTTGATTCGAATGAGAGGGGACAAGGGTCCAAGTTTTATTTTTGAGTAGAGCTTCAAACTCACTTGCCATGGCAGCATGCCAGACAGTGAATTTGGAAGCCTCCGTGTACGAGCTTGGTTCATCAGGGATGGGGGAGGTTTCGATTAGAGATGTAGAAGGTTTCGGTTGTGGCCAAGGAATGGTCCTATCATGGTGCCATAGAGGTCGGGTCACTTGGGCTTTAGACCGGGTTATCATGTGATGATTATTGGAGGAAGTAGTTAGAAGAGGAAGGGAAGAGGCCGCGTGAGGCAGAGGAGTGACAGGAAGCAATGTTGACGACGCATGAGAAGAACTGGAAGGGGAACTTTCTGTAGAGGATATCGGGTGGGTAGGGTTAGGAGAAAGGGACTCATGGACTGGAGTGACAGACAGAGAGGACTCTGTATGTGGGCTGGACTGGGCCGTGAAATGAGGTGAGGAAGCAAAATTTGAGGGAGTAATAAAAGGGCTGGACTGGGCCGTTTGGTGAGGAGTGGAGGTAGCCTGAAGTGAAAAGGAAGGTGAAATATTTCCCATATCCAATACCAACCAAAATTGAGTTGTTGTAGTCACGGTCATCGATGTGATTAAAAAAAACGAAATAATACAAGCTGGTCATGAGTGTCAGTACGCAATAATTTCAATAAATAAATAAATAAAATGGCCAATGTCCGTTGTGTCTCCAATTAAAAAGAAAAGAAAAGGAAAATTAAAAGAAAGATGAGAAACTTGTTGGCAACTTCTATCGAGCTTCTTGTCACTCGGGACTGGAAATCAAGCACTAACTTTACAGTTTCATCTCTCCATTTTCCCTCTTCTTCTTCCCATCGCTCTCCATCATTTCTTTTTCTTTTCTTATCTCTTTCCTATCTATTTTTCCCCTTCTCCTTTCTTTTCCCTTGTTTTCCCTTCTTCTTCTTTCTCTCTTTTCTTTTCTCTTTCCCTTGAGGAGTACACATGGATGAACTTTCAATTCAATTTCATAGGATTTCCATGAGCAGGTTGTGTACGAAATGTCATGGAAATCCAGTGAGACAGCAGGTCATGGAAAAGAGGTATTGTAAATACAATGGGAGCATTTATTCCCTGGGGCATGAGTGGATTGATGCAGCTTACCTGGTTGAAATGATTAGGGAATATTGTGTCAAATCCAATTGAAAGATTGACTTAGTTGGCCCATTGCTATCCTTAAAGTGATCAATTTGGTCTCAAAGCAAGTTGATACTTATTGAAAAAAAAAAAGATGTTCAAGTTGGTCCATTGATTTTCATTAGATGATGACTTTGTTGAAAAAAGACAGAAGAATATCCCACAAAGATATATTCTATGATGATTTTCACACGTCCTAAATGAAAACAAATGCAATCTCTTTTGAAGGATATAAAATTTAAATTCAAATTGTCCTCTTTATATTGTGTATACATATTTGGTTAGAAGATTTTAGTGAAAGTTTAGGAATGAGAAACATTTTTCAGATGAGTTTTTAGATGTTTGTTAATTGAGGTTTGTACAATTTGTTGAAGATCAAACTCCAATTATTATATAGAAGGTAAGCAGTTATACAAATAATAAGAATAATTTTAGTCATAGGGGTGAGCGCGGAGAATTCTATTTTAGGATCAAGAGGCTGAGACATCGATTAAGGGTATGCCAAGTGGCCGCAGAGCTCAAACCAAGGCTCATGGCAGAGTGGTTGATGAGAAGCAGAAAGATCGTCCTAGTGCTACCAGAGGTGTGAATCTTTTTAAGACTTTCAAGAATAGCAAAGTCAAACTTACATAGGGACAATGAGAAGGAAAACTATAGAAGGCCCTTGCCTAATAGCTCTGTGAATGATTCAGAAGTTAAAATTGAGAACATTGACATGGAACTTGATTTTAATGAGAACACTGAAGATGATGTACAAGATGAATCTGATCACAGAGCTTGTGCGCCTGAAGACAAGTTTTCAAGTCAAGATCAGTCTCAGGGGAAAGTGGAAGAGATTGAAAATAAAACACAACACTATATTTTTAACTTGATATGGCTATTTTTTCTTCTCTGTCCAGAGCCTAAAATCATTTCTTGGAGATGAAAAACTCAATATAAGAACCTTCTATACTATTGGAACAATATATTGACTTTTTTTTTTTTTAAGCAATCTATTGATTTAACTTATTAATGAGTTAATTTTATATATGCAGGTTATGCCAATGCAGCCGCTTAGGGAATATAGCAATTTTGGAGAAATTGAAGTTGCTAGTGAAAAACCAAGTGATTCTAGAGATCAATAGAAATTAAAGTCGTTGTTCAAATGTAATAATATTGTATATAGTACTTAAATTACTTTCATGTGATTTGATTTGTAATTCTATTTTTTCCTATTATATCAATAATTACCCATTAGATTATATTTATTATTAATTTGTGTATTATAATTTTTTTTACTATGGTATTTTCTGTTATGGTCATTTTTTTAAATGCCACTTGGCAATGATGGCAAAGAAAATGAACGGTTCAGATGTGAACCCTCTTACTCATGATATGGCCATTTGCTGCATGTGGCCAAACAGAGGCATTTGCAGCAGTAGTATTTGCAAGTTAGCTCCTTAATTTCATATGTCAATAATTCATACTAATATTTTACTTGTATTTTTAGCTCTACATGTGTGGGTAATTTGGCTTAATGAGTGATGTGTGATTTGTTGCTTGAGATTTACCATGCTTGAAAGGCATGGTATTCTTTATCATCATATACGTACAACCTGGAATTGGTTCAGAATACTCAAGTTTTAGTACTTGCTCGGTACATGCAGGTAAATGAATTTTTGTGGTTCTAGATTTTCACTGTGTTGATTAATGTTTAACTAGATAGATTATGTTGGCAGGTGCAACAAGCCACTTTATGACTGAAGAACTTGATGCAGTGCCTGTTATTAAACCGATGGTGATTGCAAGGTTGTTAACAGCCATTTTACCTCCATTTGTGACCATCTTCTAAAGCTTAAAGTGGTGATTATATGCTTAAAGATAATAATGATTATGTTCATTTACTTGTTTAAGCTATTTGACTAAATGATTTAAAATTTAAAGGTTCTTTTCTCAATTTCTATAGAATGTTCATTTCCAGAAAATCCTGGAGTGTCAAATTATTATGGAACATTAACATAGAGGTGGAGAAACAAATAATGGAGTACTGCAACACATAATTTACTCTACTGTATTGGGAGGACCATCATGTACCATGTGCTCAGCTCCATAAGTTCTTTTTAGATCGTGATTGTTGTTGATTTTCATTTTCGCTGGAAGATTACTAGCTATAGCTAGTTATATAATTTGGAACAAAACAACATTAATGTTATTGGTTCCAAAATTACATGAATAGGATGCTTGCATTAATGTCATGATATGATGCTTAAATATTAGCAAGTAAGTAAAGTTGGTAATGATTTGGAAAGAAATCCATATATTAGCATTGCAGGGGTCACAAGTACTAAAGCTACTGAAACTGCCTGAAATAGTTGGGTTGTTCTCTGTCAGATGCTGGATATAGCATGCATTAATAGTGGTTGGTAAGCCTCAAATGCTGCAACTAGCGATAAACTGAAAACAAAAAGGCAGGGGTTTTTTGAGAGTCGTGAATCAACTGAGGCCTCTACTGTTGTGTATAACAATCCAATTCTAAGTCGAAATCATCATCACGACGACGTCTCTTACAATGTTCTGCTGAGTAAAGGTCTGGAAAACTTTCCAATGACATGCATCACGTTGCATCTACAATTTGTATTTTTGGTGGCAGTACTGCAGGAATTTCTTGAAGTTTATTGCAATTCATTAACGCAGGTGACAATTCTCAACACACAAGATTTTCAGTGCCGGAAGGTCTATTGAGCAATAATCATCCTTCAAGATATTTGGAGTAAAGACAAGTTTTGAACAACCAGTGAGAACAAGAGTCTTCAGATGTCCAAATCGAAGAATGCCAGTCGGGAGATGCACAAGATTTTTGCAGCCTATTAGATCTAATACTTCAAGCCCAGTGAGCTGCCCAATGGATAAAGGCAATTCTTTTATATCGGTGTATGCTAAGCTAAGCTTCCTTAAACGTTCCATTTCAATCTCGATTTCAAGAAACTTTTGAAGTCAAAAGCAGCCTTCAGCGCAAAGACATTTTAGATGTCTAAACTTGAGGCTTCTTGGCAAACTTAAAAATGAGTGATGCTCAAGCTTATTAAGGGATCCAACAGAAGCATGGAAATTCTGTACTTACAAAAATTCAAATATATGCACTTACAAATAGCTTCAAAGCTTCATAATGGCTCAATTTCTCCACTTCATATGTTGCATCAACCTTATGATTACTCAGTAAATTTTGATCCCTTGTTATACTGAATCTACTTCCTGAACCAAACCAAAAACAATTTCCTGCCAAAGCTTTCAACCGTCCCCAATCATCCACATCATCAAGAATTAGAAGAACTCTTTTATAATGAAGATTATTCTTTATCAAATTGATCCTCTGTCGACATGGCCAATATTACAAAGCCAAGATGCTCCTAGGATATCAGAAAGAAGAGTCTTTATGTTATGTACTGCTTTCGTAATAGTTGTCTTTCCACTTCCACCAAATCCGAAGATCCCTACCATAGGCATAATATCATTCTTTTGGATGCTTAGAAGGGAATATGCTACATACGACACACCACTCCAATTGGATGATTGGCAACCTCAAAGTACGTTTGATTTATTATTTTTGAATCCACCAGTTGAATGAATTATTAACGGTTATACCTATTACGACATTATTAAACATAAAAGCGTTAATTAATATCATTAGAACCATTACTAATCACATAAAACATTATTTCACTAACCGTATAGAAATCATTTCTTTCTCTTTTGAGGGGGAGCGATGGGAAAAATGTGCAACTTCCTTCCAAAGAAAACTAATTGGAATAAATCACACGCAGCACCTTTTGCAAAGCAAAAAAGCAGATGTCTTGGAATATGTCACCCACAGAACCTTAAAACAACCAGAAATTCTATGACAAAATCAGTGTCATTCTATACTGCCATTAGCGGCATCATGAGTGGGGGGACTCGTGGCTAACCCGGCAGATTTTAGTACTGCTGGGAGTGATTTTGATCCATTTAGTTGTGATTAATCGAGTAGCATATCCTCTAAATTTGAATTCTTGATGCTCAAACTTGAACAAGGCCTCTTTTGTTGTGGGTACCAATTGGATTCCAAGCTGTAATCATCACCATCACAGTGCCTCTTAGAAACTTGAATACCATCCATTGAGGCCACTGAATCTTCAATCTCGACATCAACATTCTTAGGGAACTTTCAATCTCACAAGATTTCCATGAGTAGGTTGTGTAAGAAATCTCATGGAAATCCAATTAGACAATTTGTTTAAAATGACCAATTTGATCCCACAGCAATTGACTTTACTCTGTTTTAGCACACATGCTTGTTGAAAAAGATGATCATGAAAATCATTCTATGCTCTTCCCACGTCTGGAAATTGATAAAGTACCCAAAGTCTAAAATTCCATTACGGTGCAAGTTTATTTAATTAAAAAAGAACAAAAATATTCATCATCCTCTTAAATATGATAATAAGTAACTTTGTATTCCAATACCGTGCAAGTTTATGTTGTTCAGTGTTGAAATCCATGAATCTCTTTCCTTTCCAGTACCAGTGTAGTTATTTTTTCCAAAGAACATGACTAACCACACATATAGCGATTTTTCTAATCTCACTCTAACACAGGATCCCATTAATTTCAAATTCCCTAAAAACCTTGAAACTCAATGGTGTTCAAAGTGGAATTTGCAGCCTTTGGAATTTCCAAATCACACAAATTCTACAAAATACACAATCCAAAGACAATGAAACCTTGGAATATGCCTACTACGAACTTCCAACCTCAACATCATTTATCACTGATGATGAATTTGTGCCTAGAATGCTAAAACGCAGAAAAACTATAAAATGGAACAAGACCCTGATTGCAGAGCACTATTTACCTAAAAACTAGTACAGTTCAACCTTTGGAACAAAAGGCAAAAGTACAGTTCTAACTTTATTCATCCAATACATTCATTGCTCTAATTCAATCTCCTCATGCTCTTCCGTCTCCCCATCCACAATTTGGTTGCTGATAAAACAGGGGAACAGAAAACAAAATTTGAAGATTCCACCGAAACATCCATCCTCATGCAGCACACGTGGATGATTTTTCACTCTCTCTTCATGCTTTTGTATCAATAGGCTCCAATGCTGCAAATAGGGAAAAGCCCAAAAGAAAATTACCAGACAAAAGGCAAAAGTATAGTCCCAACTTCATTCATTTCATACATTCATTGCTTTGATTCAATCTCCTCATGCACATGCTTCTCTCCATACACAGTTTGTTTGCTGAGACAACAGGGAAATAGAAAACAAAAATTGAAGATTCCGCCTAAACAACCATCTTCACGCAGGACACCTGGATGATTTTTCACTCTCTTCGTGCTCTTCTATCATATGGCTTTGAAGAATACCAAATTGGAAGTGCAAAAAAGAATACCAAATTAAGGTATGTTTTTATTGGGGCCTAAAACAAGGCTTTGTCTCAAAAACAGCACAGTGATGCAAGTTATTTTGGTAGTGATATATTGTGAAGCTTCGAAGAAGCACCATGTCATCGACTATGAAATGGCTATAAGTAAAATCATCATCCCAGAAAAAAAATTAAATGTACAAAGTGAAAGGGTAAAAATATAACACACACAGAGAGGAGGAAATTATAATAGGCAAAGAGTCAGAAAATATTACTTGAAAATCAAAGGAAGAGGGGCGACTTACTTTCATTCTTGTATACTACTTTGGCTTTGCAACTTGTATAAAACCGCACCATCCCTTTACAACGAAGATCAAATTGAACTCGCAAATTGTCCAAAACCGGTAGTTTAAAAGATTGTAAATTGGAGTACCCCACCCATACAGCATATCCAATCCTATTTCCCTTGCCGTACCAGCACTTATCAACCAATTTTACCCCTTCAATACGGCATTCATGATCTGACCTCTTACTGGTTATCTTAGCATTAGTATAATCAATTGTACCATCCACTGAAGCATCTTTACAAAATAATGAGATATACAGTACAATTCCATTTATCTTCTCCAAATTGTGCGGCCCCTCGATATCTATTACCCACTCTTCTTCTCCCCTTGGTTTGACATAATTATCTGGCCACTTCACAATTCCATTATCTTTTAAAAGCTCAAGAAGATAACTCAAATACTCTGGAATCTGATTTTCCGGAAACAAAGTAGCATCATATTGATATTCATAGACTCCCTGTTAAACGTCAAATATCATCATCAATTTAATTTAAGCCATACATACTATTAAAAATGAGATCAAACATACATACATACCTTCCACAATTAAGGATTTTGCACTTTATCATTCCATATATTCTCAAGCATTTTGTAGCAGCAATCAAAATCAATTCTTCGTAGTGATCTGATGCGGCTTCCATTAAGTTCCAATATTTTTAGTACTTCCTGAAATATTTCTAATGACTCGCATCCTCTAACATCTATTTCTCTTATATTTTGTGGAAGCTTTGGTATTTCTCCAAGTTTACGACAATAGCTCAAGGAAAGAGATTCGAGGCTCATAATATCTTTGATGATCGTGAGAATGCAGACAATCTCAGTGGACGATAGAAATAAATGACGCAAACTGGCTGATGAGTTAAACATGGTAAATAAACTAGATATTGGAAAGAAATTTGTTTCTGATTGGAAATAATTTTGAAGATTCAACAATTGTAATCCAGTGCTCCCATTGCTTGAATTCGTTGGAGACTCCAATTCATGGAGTTGTTCTTCACGTAATGACATCTCCTCTTCCATTTTTGTAGACTCAATAGCCATAAGGGATAGCCCATCATCCATCATCTTCTGTTCAAAATTTGGACAATTACCACCAATCTCGAGCCAACGTAAATGTTGTAGCCGAATGCAAGCAATTGGGAGACGCATAAGGTTTTTGCAACCTCTTAAATATAAAGACTCGAGTCGTACGAGGTTCCCTATGGATAAAGGTAGCTCTTCTATTGCGGTGTCACGTAGATTCAGTTCAATTAAAGATTCCATTTTACACTTGATTTCAGGAAGATAACGAATGCTTGGGCAATCTTGAAGACCAAGATAGCATAAAGATCGCAAATTGAGGCTTCTTGGAAGGATTCGGAGTTTAGAGCAATGAAAAAAATCCAACATAGAAAGATTTTCCAAAGATCCAACGGAATCATGCACCTCAACTAATCTTGTACAAAATTGGACAGCCAATTCCTTCAAATTTGAGAGGCTTGAAAGATCCGGAATCTTATCTAAGAATTCACAATTTTTTAATTTCATAATCTTAAATTCTGTAAAAGAAAAAGAGGAAAAGTTTAATGGACTTTACTACATAATTCAAAGAAAAAAAACTTGTTGATGATTATAATTATGTACGTACCTTGGGTTTGAATCTATCCCCTAACTCCTTTATGAGGCTACGCCGCATTCTCAAAATGATGAGATTCTTCCCTTGAAAATTAGGTGGCAAATATAGTGAAGGATAGTTATTCCAATCAAGGACACTTAATTTGTTGGAGAAATAATTGGGTGCACAAGAAAAACGTGCATTATGATTTATAAATACTCTAAGGCTTTCCATATTTCGAAATGCTTCCGAATGCAAGCTAATCACCTCATCACCTTCGGGTAAATCTAATAGTATGCCTTCAATTTTGTTTGGCCCCTGATATAAGTGCAAAAAGTTAGTACTCTTTACTTATCAATCAATATTACACTATTTTTCTTTAAGATATTTTAAAAATAACTATTATTTATCAATTGTTGAAATCTCCAATATTTAATAATAAATAGACGCACGGTAAAATATAAAAGATTTGTCTTTTTACCTACTTACGTACTCTCTTATAACTTTCAATAAAACAAACGCTAGCTTGAGGAGACTTTAGACATGAAATTAGAAAATATAGGATATTTGGAATGAAAAAAGGACAACAAAATTTGGTACTTTTAATGATTCATTGTAATTATTAATAAAAGAATTCTATATATATATATACAAATTCATATTGATAATTTAAAGGATATATATATATATATATGAGTACTACTATATCCATTTGATGAAATAGATTAAACTACGTCAGTTTGTGAGATTACTTTTGTGTATATATATTCATTTAGGTATAAATTCATACGATTTATATTTTACCCAAAAAGAAAAAAAAAATCCACTAGGTTTCACTTTTGGAAAAGGAAATAAATGTAAAACAAAAGATATTATTTTTTACTCTTACCGTACTGTCTTGCAACACTTTACGGATATCCTCGTGATTCCATAGTCTACTACGTTTGCTAGGTTTTTTGGGTGATTCTAGTCGAACAATTTCTCGTCCCATAGATTGTAGCAAGTCATGCATCCCAACACGTTTATTATGCCCTTCAATAGTAATAAGACACTTGTCTTTAAGCTTCTTGATTCCATGATTCGGATAAAAACCACAAGAATCAAATATTTTCGTGACATTTTCCCAAAATTCTCCTTTGAAGAAAAATGCAATATCAAGGAATATTTCCTTATCAGCATCATGCAGACCTGCATAACTCACTAAGAGTACTTTCTGAATATCTCCATGGGGAATGTTTTTATATTTATCCATTGCACTTTTCCATTGCTGTATACTTTGACTTTTTAGATCCGAACCTAGCACGATTAAAGCTAGTGGAAGACCTTGAGCATATTTTGTTACTTGTTTAGATATGTCCATAAAATCCTTTTGTGGTTCTTTTTCCTTGAAAGCATGCAAACTAAAGAGTTGAAGAGCTTCATTATCATCCAAAATCATCACCTCGTACTTTGAATCAACTTCAAAGACTTCTAATAAGTGTTGATCTCTTGTCGTTATAATGATTCTACTTCCTGAGCCAAACCAATCACGATCTCCAACTAAATTTTCTAGTTGGACCAACTCATCCACGTCATCAAGAATTAGTAGAATCCTCTTAGAACGAAGTCTATCCCGAATCACATTGATGCCTCTGTTCTTATCATGAACTTCCAAGCTTGTTCCAAAAATATTGTAAAGAAGGGTATTTTGCAGCTTAATTAGACCTCATGATTGTTTTGAAGTTTCTCTAACTTCTTCCAAGAAACAACTTCCTTCAAATTGAGAAGAAATCCGGTTATAGATATCTTTTGAAATAGTTGTCTTCCCAATTCCACCAGTCCCAAATATCCCTACAATGCTTATAATATCATTATTTCTAATACTTAAATGCTGATAAATATCTTGTATACGAGACTCTATTCCAATTGGATACTTGGCAACGCTTAGAGGTGTTTGATTTACCATTTTTAAATCCACCCATTGAATGTTTTCCAGGATATATTCTGACTCTTTCCTAAAAATATCAAAGAGAAGACAAATCGAAATAGTTAGAGTACTTTTCACAATAGATGACATATGAATATAATTAAGTTAAAATATAGTGTTTTTCATTTTTTTCTCTCCATGACAAAGTGACAGCTATAGATTACGATGTAAAATGGAAGTCTTGCTCCTTCCTCAATCTGAACATTGTTTCATAACAAATAACTTAATCTGAAACTTATAATTTAAGAGAATTTGTGAGTCTTTATATCCAGAAACAAATTGAAACTAAACTTTATGTGAAACTAATGTGGTAGTGGTAGTAGATATTAAATCCCAGAATCACGAAGGACTTCTAAAATTCAACTACGTTTTGCATATAATTATTTAATGCAAAAAATAAGCATAAATATCAAATTTTTTTCCTTTTGTATGATATTTTATCTTCACTAGTGCCCCAATGTCAGATCCCTGAATATTTGTCTCAATTTTCCTCATAAATATTTTAAATAGAGCATGCACATATACATAAGAAAGTGCATATAGGCAAAGCTTACCGGCACTTTGCTAATGTGTAACCAGACAAATCGGCTACTCTTTTCAAAGCTACCTTCCATTTCAGCATCTTTGCATTATCCTTGAGTTTATCTCCAAGTTTATCAAAGGATTCTCCAAAAATCCCTTTTTGATGTCGTACTTCCGATGGATCTACATGGTAAAAAATTGGTAGAACAATTGTTTCCTTGCAATCAAGAATCTTCAATAGCTCGTCTAAACACCATCTAGATTCTGCATAATTTTTAGATAGTACAATGATAGAAATTATTGACTCGTCAATAGCTTTGCAAAGTACTGGTGAAATTTCCTCCCCTCTTTCAAGATTAATGCTGTCTATGTAAGTTTTGATTCCCCTTTGATTCAAAGCTTGGTGTAGATGGGAAATAAAGCTATAGCGAACATCTTCACCTCTAAAGCTCAAGAATACATCGTGATTCCATAGATGGGTGGAAGAACACAAAGAGGATGAAGAAGCTCCTGATTGAAAGGCCATAGAAGAAAAAGTCACGCTCTTAGGACGTATGCCAGATTACAATTTAACAAGAGGTCCAATTATATAGAGATAAGGTGGGTTAGAGATCAGGAGAAACTTATGGGCAACTACTTCTTGGCAACAACGTTGACCAAGCAGGCCCGCTAATTAATTAGCATACCACCCCCACTGCAAAACTTTCAACCTTCAAAGTTATATAAAATGATCAATTTGGTCCCACAGCAATCGACTTTATTCTGTTTTAATAGAAAGAGTGGTGCTAATTAATTTCACCGAAAATTTGATATCGAATAGTAAATTTTTTATTTTCAAATATTTTTTTAACCACTTTAAATATTTTTAAACATTATTAAAAAAATATTTTCTTCACTATTAGGTAAAAAAATTTTAAAAAAATCGATACAAAACGTGTACAGGATTTCGATGGCACTATCATTTCTCAAGTAGAAAAGAATCATCATAATCTTATGTATCCACCAATTATATCAGAAAATATATAATACGGTTCAGTGTCGAAATCTCAGAATCTCTTTCCTTTCCAATACAAGTGTGTGTGGTTATTTTACTTGTAATTGTCCGAAGAACGTTACTAATTTTATGAACATATGTGGCCATTTGAAGGAATTATATATATAAATATATATATATATATTTATAAAATTCACCCATTCAATTCAACATAAGCCGACACTCGCCAACTAGTACTTTTAATCTATTTAGCTAATAAACACAAAAAGTAAATTAATTCTTATTTATTTTTTCAGGGGATAAGAAGCTATACGGGTTTTATGCTCTTGAAACAACATTAATTTGAGTAGGTCTTAATTAACTTGATCAATTTGTTTGAATTAAGGACCAAGAAAATTAACATGGAACACATCTCCGTCTCAATTTAATTCCCCCATAAATATCTCAGAAGTGGGTCAAAGAAAGATGAAGAGAAACTTCTCGACAACTTCTTGGACAACAACTACATACTAGCTATTATGAGTTCAAAAGTCTTCTCACTCCGTATTGACAACCTCATCTCAACAATTTGTTGAAAATCTCAAAAGTCTTGAGTTCATACACAAAATTAATGGGTGTGAGATCTGGACGTTTGTTTTACGCAGTAGGACTTGAATTTAAAGTCGTGTGAAGGGATGCAAACAGTAGACTTCTATTCACAAACTATTCATAAACTATTTCATTATTATTTACAGATAATCTAAAATACTAATCTTAACATCCAAAGTTGCTTTGAGTTGGAATTCATGTCAGTAAAATTACAGGGGAAAAGAAGTTTTATGGGCTCTATGTTCTTTAAAAATCATTATTGGCTTGCACAAAAAGATGTTTGAGTAGGTCCTAATTAACTAGATCAATTTGGTCTGGATTAAGGAGGGAGAAATTATGGAACACAATTGAATTACTAAACCATATATAGGACACACCGATGCACATGGCTAGGTGGTCTCCACCAATATTCCTAATGTTAGATCTTCGTCTCAATTTAATTCCATTATAAATACACCAATATACTTAAAATCACTTTCTTAATTACTAAGTAAAAACAAAACGGCCAGCGGTACAAGTGGGGCGGCACAGCAGCATTTTCCTATATATGAATAGACCATTGTAACTTAATTTGCGTTTACAAATTCACTACAAATAAAAATCCCA